>JAKVQU010000123.1:0-33105 GCA_030462985.1 Schwanniomyces sp. yHRVM31
TGGTAAGCTTGCAGGTTACGGTGGTGATGTTTGGAATGTTCAACCTGCTCCAGAAGATCACCCATGGAGATCCATGAAAAACAGCTATGGCGGTGGTAATGCTATGACTCCACATGTTAGTGGTACCTCTTTGGATGCACAAACTAAGTACGCCGATGGTGTTAAGAACATCTTAGACAGTTACTTCAGTGGTAGACACGATTACAGACCACAAGACGTAATTGTTATCAACGGTGATTATGCTACTAGATCTTATGGTGACAGAAAATAAGTGTATATATACTCATTATTATATGTTTGAGATGAAATAAATTACCACTATGTTTAGTTCATAGTTTGTTACTTGGTGTAGTTTTATTTAGGAGCTTCTAGATACAAGAATAAGGAAGAAATCTGTTTTAAATCAAAATGATCACCTCTAAGACAATTATAATATTGATAATACTAATATTTTATTTAGGAGAAAAAGATAGTAAAGAAATATATAACATAAACATAAAATATATGGAAACACTGTTTTTTGATCGAAAACAACAAAATCTGTAAGAAAAATCTTTATGAAATGGATATTTTACCTATCAAGAATTACTAATAATTAATAACAAAACCTAGAGAAAGTAGTAAAGACGATTTTAATGTAGCAAAGGAAGAATAAGAACTTAGAATAAAGATTACTAAGAAAATCATATTGGCGATGATCTTTCTAAATTTTTTATAATTTGGTAAAATTATAATACAAAAAAAATACAGTTTCCATAATATAGAATGCTTTTTATGTTCAATGCTTTACATAAAGCTATTTGCTTCTTCAAAGTTTCCTAAATTGTTACAAAAAAATTGGAAGAGAGATCAACTTCAAGATTAGTCTTCTTAAACTTAGAGAGTCCATAAAGTCTCATATCTGTAAGAACAAGACAATAGTTGATTTCAACAACGATGAAATTCTCTAACAGCAATTGAACACTAAACGTTTCATAGTGAAATTCAAAGTTGCTTTTAGGTTGGCAATACGCATTATTTGATATGTATAAAAGTCATCAAGAAACCAGCAATGCTAGAAATAAAAGCTACTTTTCTGGTTTTTCTTTTAAGCATTAAAGGATTTGGAATGATAAGGTTAACCTAACTTTTTTTTACTTAATGGCCAACCATATATTTTTTGCAGCATCAACTAAAAAGAATCGGCTATTGCAGCATTTGCAATTTTCAATGCCGCCTTTTAATTCACACTACCTTGTACTTATAAGATGAAATTAAATAGAGTCATTTAAAACTATAATTTGTATGTTTTATTTTTATAACCCTAATTGGTTAAAGTAGTTGCCTTTGATAAGTGCCGCACAGAAGTAATTACTAGGTTTGAGTTCATATCGCATACCACAGTTACCTCCAGTTACAAGATAAGTAGACATAATTTATCAAGTCTTTTACTCAGTTTGAACTAAAGATTTGAGCATCTATATAAATGATTAGCTTGTTGATCTATTTCTGGAACCAGCAATAAATATACTGAAACTTTGATAAGAATATTAACGATCATTCAATTTATCGTCAACCGCACTGAAATGAAATAGGTATTACATATGAAAACAATCATGCCTTTAAAATGTGCTGCTGTATTTTTATTGAGCAATAATTAAAGCACAATTTACATACATAAAGCTTCTTCTCATCCACCTCCGAAATGCGCAGATCTCCATTAATTTCAAGAACGCTTTGTTTTGAGTAATGCTCTTTTGATCTAGTTTTAAAATAGTCCTGAATTTTCTTGTAACATGCATCTGAGTCAGTTACTTTCCCCTCTAGATGATTTTTGACAAAACGATCAGAAAAAGGATTGACAATTATTTCTTGATAATTACCACAGGTATCTCATCAATTCCTCGTATGATGACCCCCTCGTGTTCCATATTAGTTGTACATATGCAAATAATAATTTACTTTTAAGGGAGATTTAATGGTTTATGATGTGCTTCCAACAACAAACTTGTGACACAAAATTGAAATATTATTGAATTCATTATTCAGGGCAATTGTTGCAGATTATACAGGTTAACATTAATAAAAATAATGAAATTTAAAAAAATATATAACATCACTATATTTCAAGAATAGTGAGATGTCTGAGGTTACATGCGACATATTTGATGGCACCAATTCATAGAGAATTCACTTGATAAAGTCATTTTGTTGTAGTAAACTGATATCATTCATCTATGTATATCTGGAGTGGAACTCTTTATGTCCATTCTATCCAGTTATAATATATACTACTAGTTGAAGTAACTGATAACAATTTATTTATATTATTAACCAGTAGTTTATTGAATCAATGTTACATTTGATGAGTAGATCAATAATAGTCATATTATCAATTTATAGTCTT
Organism: Schwanniomyces sp. yHRVM31; assembly: GCA_030462985.1. Taxonomy (NCBI): domain Eukaryota; kingdom Fungi; phylum Ascomycota; class Pichiomycetes; order Serinales; family Debaryomycetaceae; genus Schwanniomyces; species Schwanniomyces sp. yHRVM31. Next base: position 2,387 of record JAKVQU010000123.1, read on the forward strand.
AAGTTTCAATCCTTGGTTGCTCCACAACTTAAATATACACTTTTGTAAAGTATATTACCACAATTCTTTTATCAGTACTATTATAACTTTTGGAACAACTACAACTTTAATAAAGTTTGTTGGCAGATGATATTCGGATATATTACATAATTTCTTTAAACGACATTACATTGGAATAGTATTAATACAATGATAGAGGTCTGAAACATGATATTCAAATACAACTTCGTCTAAAACTTAATTGATTCAAAATGTTGAATATCAAGCTGAGATTAAAGAGACAAAGATCAGCCAGATCATTCGCATGAAGCATAATATTGTATCCATCCAATTAGGTATAATAGGGTTAATTTTGCTTAAAATAGTTAGATTAGTTCTAGTCGAGTAAATTGCAATAAAATCATTTAGTGAATTATAATAATTAGTCAAAATTATTGATATACACAAAACCCAAGACTATTGATGCAAAAAGATCTTGATCTGTATATTAAATTGAGGTAACCAAACGTTTTCAAACTCCTACATTGTCTTATTGTCGTAAAGTTTCAGAATATGTAGAATGTAAAATCAGAATCAATCCATTAATAGAATAGTACTTTTCTATGTTAGCCTGTTAATGCCCTATTGGGATTATGTCACCTGGAGTAAAATTGATTATTTCTGCGATGAAAAAAGATACAAATCACTTCACACAAGATATTTAGTAAAAAAAAATTAAGAACTTGATTGTAAAAAGTAGATATACATAGAAACAATTAGTTGTATTTAGGCAACTGTAGAATTTAATCTGTTGTGTTATGAACCGCTTAACAATTATTTATATACCAAAGTTAATCCTATCTTTACCTAAAATTTAGAGCAATCTGAAGAATTATTGTCATCAAAGTCATCCTATAAGTCGAACAGGCAAATTATTCATCCCTTCTGAGGTGTAGGTTTTCAAGCATTAATTTTTCCCCTAGTACTGGTGTAGGCTTCAACATCTTCCCTCTAGCTTTTAAAACCCTGCATCAACATAGTTTTAGATATATTTTCATAAACCTATTTTGATTAAATACATTAGAAATAATTTTATATCTCATGATACGCTGAACTAGGAATAGAAACGTTTTTATTAAACTAATCGAAATTTAGTTATTTCTTACAATATAATAGGACTATTTTGGTACGAAAATTTGAACTAGATTTAAAGAACAAACATAAAAAGGGAGCAATATCTGAAGGTATGGTACACAATATATGAGAGGGTTTAAAAAATTTGACTCCCTAAGAAGTTAATATGAAGGAGAATGCGCTACAGATTGTTAGGAATCATAGAACTAGAGACCATAAGCCTTAGATAGGTTAAATTATAATATATGGAAAACAATGTTATATAATGTATAAATATATGTTAACAAGGACACAATTCCTTTCTATATTAGTAAGTATTTGCCATACATGCGCATATATAATTTGTGATCTTACACGAGAATAAGATAAAAGGATGATATCCTAACACGTTCCCCTGTTTTATAAAAGTGTACCCCTCGACACTTCAAAACTCTAGAAAACTATAAGTAGAATTTGATAATCCGACCATTAGAACAATTAATAGATATTACTTTTGGAAAGTATACTAGGCATTGTTAGAGGTGTTTTTTGTATTGAAAATTTTGAATACTTAATTTGGGTGAGTAGCAATTATTGTTTTCGCTAAGATTTTAGTCAAGATTTCTAATGATATATTATTCATGTCCCTAGCTTAATCAGTATTATATAATCAATAAAATTTATAAATATTATAACCTAATGCGGAGAATATGTTCTCCCTGAACCTTGAACTTTGTTATTTCTGGTAAGATGTTTAAAAAACAAATAATGTAGTTTAGTACAAACTATTCGATGTTCGCAGGAGTAAGTCAAATTCAAGAATCCCACTTATAAATTATGAAACTAAATAAGCCAATTTTCTAAGTCCATATCTGCAAAGTTTCAAATAAATCAACTCTTTTCGATGTAGTCTCATCAAGTAAAGTGGCGATAGAATATCTAATATCATCCATCATTGCTGGTGCTCCACAAGTTACAAAAGAAATAGAAATGTTTGCATCTCGTATTTCTTTGCTTAATATTTCTTCAATATTGGGCCTCCTTTCAATAAATGATACATGAGATAACTTAGTCTTTATATTACTTACTTGTTCCAACTCAGAATTTTCTTTACTAGATTCATCAGAATACTTATCATCTAATTTCTTATTATAATTATAGGCATCTTCAGGGTTATTGGTAGGTCTTGTAATATAAATGATAGTTTCAATGTCGTAGTTTTTCAATTCATTCAATTCATCTTGAAATGCAATAATACTTGAATAGTCTCTTACTACCCAAAACAACTTTATTCTTCTTTGACAATTACTATCCTTAGTTTTAGCAAGATATAATGCCTCACAGTATAAACCAGTAATTCCAATCCCACCCGCAAAGAATACCGCTGTATTTGACTTTCTGGCACCAGTGGTTTTCCCATAAGGACCCTCTACCCCAACACGCATTCTGATAGTCCTGTTAGGAGCTAATAACAAATTTCTGTAAAGTAGCTTAGTTATGCCATTTTTCACTTTGCCGAATAATATAATTTCAGAGTCTGATTTATTAGATGGTACATATGTGAAAGGATGAGACTGCCAAAAATATATCGGATGCAAGAAATGTATAAAAACATGTCCTCCAGGGCTTATTTTCCAATAAGATGGTTTTGGAATAATCACCTTTATAGTCTCATCTTCTAATAACTTCATTTCTACTTTAGGAAATCCAAAAGATATAAGTTTGCAGAAACGGATAACTCGATCAAAAATCCATACAGCTGCTACACAATAAGCAAACTGAATATCACCAAGAGCCTCAAGGTGAATCCAATATCCTGCTACAAATAATGCAGCAAGTATAATATGAATTACCAAGAAGGCTTCGTACCATTTCCTTCTCAAGTAAAGCAATCCTTGAAATAGAATAACCCCATTTGCAACAACGGCAATTATTCCCCAAACCATATATTTTTCCTTTACTTCTTCTCCATAATAACCAGACAAGTCAAAGTTAATAGTATATGAAACTGCATGGATAAAGAGTAAAATAAAAACTACCCTTCCGATCCATCTGTGATATAGGATAAATGTGGAGTAATGTAAGCCAGTGCACCATTGAAGAAAATTATTTCTTCCGGCAAATAATATCATCAATGGGACTATACAAGTCCCAATGAATCCTGTTCTATCACCCGCATATCTAGTAAGCTCAACACCTTTTGAAGTGAAAAGTGTATTGTTTTCTATACTGTTCATATGAACTGAGCAAAATACAAGTACTAGGATTGAAAAGATAAAGATTATTAATGATTCCAACCTTGAAGGTATTAAAAAGGAAAGAAACCTAAATATTGTTTTCTCTTGGGCTTTTCTTCTCTCAACTAGGGCTGGAAGAGTAATATACTTCCTAATAAAATTGCTTTTATATCCACTAAATCTTGAAATAAATTTTGGAAAATATATATGTATCCAATGGAATAATCCAAACAACAAAAGAACAACACCCCAATAAGCAATTATTCCAATACCATAATATACACCTTTATTAGTATTTTGATAATATTGATTATATGATTCTTTTGCTTTAAGTGCATGGGTCCTATCTATTAAGATAGGATAATCAACTATTTCACTTATGTTGAAAGTATTCATTTGAGTGGAATTTTTACCACTTCTATAGTAGTTTGAAAGAGCTTCCTGAAAAGAATCGGCCGTAATTGTCATATTCGAAAAACTACAAGCAGATTTAACTTGTTCAATTAAGTCGTTTGTAATATCTCCCACCATATCAAGACATCCAACCAAAGTTTCGAATGAGTACTTATTAGAGCACATGCATGACATTGAATTATAGTAAGCATACTCTGAGATTGGTTCACACCAAGTACCAGTAATTTGCAATACACTTTCACAGGTGCTCAAGGATATAGACGCATCTGATGCGAACTCAAAAGAAGACGCTCTTCCAAAGAGAATAATCCATCTCACTATATTATTTATTTTCATCTTTATAAATATACGTAGGAACTTATATATATTACTCTCCTTTTAGGTCTATATATATGAGATTTTGGCATTGAAACTTCAACCATATGGATTTGAATTTATGAAATACAGCCTTTGTTCATTGGCTGCGTTTATTATGTAGCAAGGGCTTGTGCCGGTTAGCCAAGAAAATTTGTTCCAACTGGGAACCTATTTTTAATCCAATTAGGAAATGATTGATTTGATAAAATTGTCAAATGTTAGAATTACAAGCATAAAAAATTAGATCGATATTCTCTAATTTTTTTTATAGAATCCAAAGCCTTAATTTGACCTTTATTAAATAGCTTGTTTTTTTTTATTTTTATTTTCTAGAATAGGCATTGATTACGAGTAATAAAAGCTGAAGCGAGGCTTTTTTGAGGCTTCGGCTTCATATAACGTAATACATATTTTTACGCTGTAACACAAAAATATTTTGAGTGATATTTTTTGGCTATAAATTTTGTATTTTAAAGAGAGAATTTGGAAAAGCTGTCAGCTCTTTTTAGAAAAAAAACAGCCCTTATTATTAAATTTTATATATTTCTTTTTATAAGGATACGATTGCTAAAATAACCCTATTTAGGTGGATACATTTGTTGAACAGGAATTAAATATCAACTCTACAGAGGTTTCCAAGTAACACGTTATGAGCACTCAATCATATTACCGATGATCGGACCAAGGCTGTGAAATTAGTTTAAAATATTTATTCTTAAATCTAAAAGTAAAAAAAAGATTGCCTGATATTACTAAAACCCTACCATCCACCCTAAATTTGTCTTAGTATGCTGAAAATATATCCATCAATTAAATTTCGTTTAACAGCTGGGTTTCCGTCAGGATCCCAGCATATTTGATTTTAAAATTAAATCTACTTTCAAAATTTAAACCCAAAGATTTGCAAGTCGACTTTAAACAAAATTCCAATTTTACAATAGCCATAAATATGCAACATATGTTTTGGAAGTTCATATATTTTTGTTTAACTATTTTCTATCTTTGTTTAAGTCTTTTAATTGAAAGCATGTAAGGATATAGGTACGTGTGGAATTTCGACGACATGTAACACAATATTATTTCTTCAAAGATTATAACATTCAGCATCCAGATGGTTCAGTCTTCTCTTATAAATATGTCCAACGAGTATTGAAATTCAATTGTAGTTGTTCGAATAATAACTAGGCAAATATAATTTGTCAATTCCAACCAACACAAAGAACCTCGATTCAAAAGGACTTGAATGCTTCAATAATCTATGCTCCACCAATCCTCCAAAATAATGCTATAAGATGCCTTGCTTTAGGTGAACTTATATTTTCTAAGTCTGAAATGTATCATTTTGGCGTAAAGGTCGCATGTTTTTCGTATTGGGCTGACTGTGCTTTAAAACAACGCAAGAGTTTTTAATAAGATTGACGAGTCAAAAGGTTTTCCACTTTCAATCCATATGTCTACATTCGGGATGACATCATTAACTGGGTACTTTGGTTTAAAAGAAATTTGAAAATGGACAAACTATTGTTGATCTGCAGCATCATGGTTGTTCAGATTGCAAAACATTTGTTTGGCGCTTCAATGTTTATTGGAATAACTAGCACGAGAGATAAATGTAAGTGGTATAAATCAATTGGTGCTGATGCATGTTTTGACTACACAGAACTAGACATTCAAGTTATTTATATCTAAAGAAATAGGTTCTGATGTTGACCTTTACTTTGATTTAGTTCGACAATGTCGGTGACTCCATTCTAACTTCATGTTTTCCAAAGTTAATAAATTTGGCATGTTGTTGCTTATGGTACAATTTATGGCTAGTACGGTAGAGAAAAGTTGGCGGGAACTTCTTGGAATGAAATCATTACTAATTGTTAGCGACTTTGTTGCTGGTCGCATCGCAGAGATTGCAGGCGGGATCGAGACCGGTAAGATCAAAGGTAGTGAAGATTGCAGCATTTTGATATTTCTGAAGAATCTCCTTTAAAAAAATACCAAACATTTGGAGACAATTATTCAGTAATTCAAAGCACTATGGTAAATCACTTACAAAATTAATTTAGAACAAAATCCAAAATCCAAAAATTGAAATAATAATATATATTTCGTTACTGTTTAAGAATATAATATCTCTTGTTGTGTTATTTAATATTTAGTAGATAGTGGGATAATTAATGGAGGAAGAAGAGAAAGTTAGTAAAGATTTTTTTAGCACAATATTTATTTTTAAGTTTACATACTGGAATCATACTATTTTCTTATAGATTGAAATGAAATATAAAAGTCTGAATACTTGTAAATATTCCATACCAAAGAAGTTAAATAATTACTTGATTTCGTACTAAAGAAGGCAGGCTTCTCGAAGAATTTACTTAGAGGTTATTATTCTGTGATATATTCATCTATTCATGTCTAAAGCAACATTCCCTTAATATAGTATTATGATTAATAATTTATTTCATATGATATGAGACTTGACTTATTATTTACGAATCAAAAGGTGCTAGTTCATGCAAAGTAACCGGATTTGTAATTAAATCTACATCAAGTGCTCAATACCTAACTTTTTCTCATACCGCTGAATAAGCCACAAGAAATATTTAAAATACATCGAATCTGGGTTCAGCTTTGTCATATAAGTGATCCAGTGGGTAATGCTAGGAAAGTGAACTTGAATATTTGCATCTTCAAAAAATTTCTTCATCAGTGATTTACCCATATTATGAGCCTTGCCGTTTTGGCATTTGTCTTTAGAATGCCTACCACTCCTCCAGCACGAATAACAATAATAATCCTGATGATCCTCTACATTTATACTTCTATAAATGGGTCCTGCAGATTTTAGAAGTTTTTGAATCCTAGATTCTGGTAACTTACATCGTCCCCCACTATCTCCATATACCAACTCAAAGCAATCAATATCTTGCGTAACTAAACAACGTGAAACAATGAACTTATCGCTATCCAGAACTAATATACGTTTAATCCAAGGAATATATTGAAGCTTTTCAAAAATATTTTTAAACTTGGGTTGATGTTTCAAAATATAATGTAAAAAAAGTATTTTAGGGATAGCTTCCCCAGGCCCTACCATACACTCTAATGATTCTAATCCTCTCCCATATACGTTCACTAAAACAAATGCTTCACCAAGACCTCTTAAACTACACCTATCCATTTCTACTACATGATTCGGATCAATTCTTTTGGCTAAATCTCTTCCAAAGAGACAGCTAAAACAAATATCCGTATCCTCAAAATCCCCAATATCTAACAAGCTGCGGAACAACGTGTCACTGCTACATCCTAATTCTTCTAGAGCACAACTACTTGTAGGCTTTAATCCGCAGTCGTAGAGGGTTTAGCCCACTGTTACGAAGATGCCGAAAACAGTCGTCTAGGGACCTTACTGGAACAACTTGAGGGATATTTGGCTTCAGATCCACTATATTTTCTTCTATTACTTTAGTTGTATTACAGAAAGAACATTTAACAAATTGAAGCGAGTTACAATTCCCTATTGTATTATCGAGCTTCTCTGAAAATACCTTGTTAATACAGGAAAGGGATGCATCGTCATCTATAATCATTGGACTATTTGAAATAATATAATGCCTACCTTTTATGTTTTCTCCACGCCATAAGCGTCCAACAAATTGTTGAATTTCTATAATATTTTGAATGCCACCAATAGTTATAACATAAGTTACCATCGGAATCACAATACCATTATTAATTTTAGTAGTTGCAACAAGTAGCGAACTTTCAGCACTATTCATACCCTTATAAACTTCACTTATTTCACTAGGATTCAAATCATCGTGAAGTACTAAGCACCCTAATTGTTTCGCTAATGCAGTCGCACTTGTAGTGTTGTTCAATAATATTATAGCCTTTGTCTTCCTCGGTTTAATTTCTTCCAAATAAACCTTATTAATTTCATCCTCAGCATTAGTGGCGTTAATTACAACGTGTTCAATATCTTTGTGAATTGTAGTCTCTCGATGTATTATCCAATCTATAATGGAAACTTTATTCTTTAACGCATTCTGGTCTTCTAGTTCTAATAAAGAATATAAGAATATACGAGGGACGTCTTTATCAAAAACCGATGTAATATGTTCAATAACTTCATAATACTTATTATTTGCAAGTAACATATGCGCTTTATCAATCACTTCGGAGCCATTTGTGTACATTGGGAGATTTGAAGTACTGAACTAACCGATCAGCAGTAGATACTTTATCCAATTGGAGAATTATAACATCACAGTCAAGATAAGTTGAGACAGGGTGCTCCGCGTGAAACATTTCGACATTTATACCTAGTAAGGACTTCATCTGAACTTTTAAATCCTCCACTAAATTTATAAAAGGGCATATCACTATGGTCACGAATGGTAAATTTTTTCGCTTTTCAGCTACTATTGGCACTTTATAAATACTACTTTTGCTACTTCCTGTAGGGCTAACTAGAAGCATATCTCTAGTAGACAAAATTGCATCAACGACCGCATTATTTTGCCATGAGTTTTCATAATCAAATACGTATCCCAATTTCTTACAGACAAGATCTACATCAGTTGTAAGAAATGAAAATCTTCGACTTGTTTGTGAAAGAATTTTCCTGTGGTTGGATAAGTTGTTGGCTTCCACTGACTCATTCAACTTTCTCCTTTTTAAGAATTGAGGAACATTAACTATAAGGTGGTCATTAAAACCGTGATATAAATATGAATAACAGCCTTTTAACGTGTAGCCAGTTGTTTGGGCTCTTGCCTCATTATAGTTTTTTGTTAGACCATGTTCTTTCTTATAATGTACATTCAGTTGAGTTCTAGAACAATACTTGAAACACAATATACAGACATTTAAATCAATTTCGTCTACATGGAATCCTTAGATTTTTATTAATTTTAATCACACATGGCTTAATGTAATGTTCTTTTGGATTGGACTTAAAGTATTTTCGAATCTTCCTTTGAGACGCATATGGATCAGTTACACCATTTAAATACTTCTTCACAAAATCACGTGAAAAAGGATTAACAATCTTCTTGTTAATAACGACTACTGGGAGTTTATCAATTTCTCGAATCGCATAACCTTCGCATTCCATTTAGATGGTACATATGCAAAAGATCATTTAGATTTATCAAAACGCTCTTTTCTATGTGCGGAGGATATCGGTTACACAAAAGGATCCTATGATATTCCCACAACAATGAATGAGGTGACTTGATTAAATCAATATGTAGTATAAAGCATGTTGAAGCATATTCACCAGGACGAATGACCCTTTTTTGCAATAATGTGAGACATTATATGAGAGGAGAATATAATTAACGTTTTTTGTTCTCACGACTTGTTTCATATTCTTAGTAGTGTGCTAATCTTCCTCGCTTTGTTTTGAACCTGTCTTATTAAATCCAAAAGGGTAATAACAATCTATGAAATCTATATATGTATGAAACAATCATGAAGCAGAATATTGGTATAAAAGTAATGTAATTTAGCTAACTATTATGGTCTTTAAGGAAGTATTATGAAAAGATCAAGTAAAGTCGAGAAGAAATGAAAACTGGATGCGGTTGCTAGTCGTACACGATTGAAAGTCAAACACAGACTAGCAGCTGGTGAGATCTCAGAATTTCAAGTAGTATCCTCTTCAGCTAAACAACCATTGAATTTATCTGGTAGTTCACTTGACGTTTTAGATGCAAAAAAAACAAGCAAAGCTTGTAGGAATTTGATAAATTTCCTCAAAGAGATGTTTACAACTTCAAGGTTAGTTTCGCCGGGTATGGAAATTCATGACTTTTATGATTATAGAAAGTGGAATCCAGAGTGGAATTATACTCCTTGCTCAACTGATACCATTATGAGACTCTTATTTAACTTAAGTAATGACCTGGAAACTAGCTATTATAGGAAAGAATTTCGTCCAATATTCGATAAGGCCTACCCGTATATGGAAGATAATAAGTTGTTAGCAAAGAGATTCCTAAAGCTATACATGTCACTTCCTATCTTTGAGTACGAATACACATCTGAGAAGAATCCTAATTTGAGGCAATTAAAGACCTTCGACACTACTGACAACTCAAGCATTTATGACCTCCAAATTGGCAAGTTTAAATATCTCTTAACAGAAATTAGTGAAGAAGATTACAAAGTAAAGATTAACAATATAATGGATATCTTTAAGACAATATCTTTAAAAGATCTTATAATTGAGTTGAAAGATACTCAAAATATTGATATGTTAAGAGAAGAGACTATTCTCAAAAATCTGGAACGACTACTTATTATGCCAATTAATAATTTCCTATCCAACAATTTGGGAAATAAAGAAAATAAGCCACCTGAAATAGCCTCTGAAGAGAAAAAAAATAAAAATCCTGGACCGTTAGATTCCAAATATATAAAGGAGTCTGATATTGCTATGTACTATAATGGAACAGATAAAATGCTTTGTTGTTATGAATTCAAGCAGTTTCCGATTACCAGAATATTATGGGCCCGATGGAACTTTTAAAGTAGATCTATTGTTTGGAGAAGAGTCTATATTTGGCGAAGATAATGCACTAAAAGAATATGTCAAACAGCTCATACTTGAAATGATGAGTCACAGAATAGATAGAGGTGTATTGTCAGATACATACACTTTTATTTTTGTTGAAGTTGACCTTGAAAGGTTTCGCAAAGATATTAAGCCTCATTTAAAGCCAGGAGCAGGTAATAATCTTAGAGAGTTTCCTGTTAAATTTAAGGTGAAGAGTAACCATTCAGGAAACTTAACTGTGAGGGAATTCATGTTAGGATTTATGCATGATTCTTTTAGAAGTGAGGAAGAATTAGAATTCATAAGAGAAGAAATGGTGATTTTTGAGAAATATTACAAAAAGGATAAATCTTTTGGAGCTCCTCCTGATAGAACAATAAACATGAAGAATACTGACTATTCTGAAAATCAAATATCTATCACCAGTAATTTGAGGCCAAATGATTTGAATATGGTATACAACATAGAATGGGAAGAGCTTCGTAAATTATGCCAAGGAGCAATTCAGGTGTCGAAATTTAAAGATATAAATAGTATCAAAGATCTAGTTGATGACACCATTAATTTGGATACCAGTTCTATATTTTCGCAAAGTCCATGCTCAAGTGTACCAACTTCAAGTGAAGGCGAAGTTCAAGCGAGAAAAGTTCTCCCAATTCAAAGAGAGCTCTTACAGAGAGAGCCATTATCTAGAGCTCAAGTGGAATATGTATTCGAAGCAACAAAGAGAGGTTATGGTCTTCTCAAGACTCTTGATTTAGCAAGTAATGAGCTTAAGGTAATTCACGAAGGTAAAGGATTCATGAGTGAAGTTTACGTTATTGAATCAAAGCATATACTTAGTCATCTCAACGAAGAAGTAGTTAATGATAAAGTTGTTTTGAAAGTGCATAATCCTAGAAATGCAAATTTTGATTATGAATATGCTACTGAGGCAAATGGTGTAGTATATTCCTGTGTCAATGGTAAATGTGATTCAAGGAGTTTGAAATATTCATCTTGTCTAAAAAATTATTTAACTGAGTTAGAATGTTATAAAATGTTGGAAAGAAATAAACATTTTAATTCCATAGCATATGACCATAAAGATATGTTTGTTAGAATATAACTGATGGGTTTAATAATAGAATTGGATTTACAAATATCTTCAAATATCTTGTTACAGAAGATTTACCCAGAGATTTTGAGACGTATAACAAAACTGCAGAGCAATTAGAAATTATTCATCAAACAGGGTTAGTACACAGAGATATTGCTAGGAGAAATATTTTATATTCCCATGGAAAGGTGTATATAATTGATTATTCTAGGGTAGCATATTACCCTAAAAACAGTCAGCTTCGAAAAGAGATTGACTGTGATAATCTTAAGGAGATATTTGGTATTCACTAATTACAAGTTCTTGGTTACATAATATTGTTTTTTTGACCTGTTAAGCATGTTGGGGATTCTGAATCACATAAAAATGCCAATTCATATTGATGTAATTTGAGAATGTCGTGTAGTCCTTTCAAGATTACAATGTAATTCATGAATATTTCTCGGTTTCCTTATTAATACTCAAAACCCTCCATGAATCATCAATATTACAAAGGAAAAGTTATCATTCTCTAATCTTAAGTCATAAATTTCAAGGGATATACTATCTAATAGATTTACTACAAAAATTTTATTAGAAATAGTACAGATTACAAGAATTTCCTAATTTAGGTTGTAGTTATAGAAAATGATTCTACAAACGAGCAGCAAGGTATTTTATCCTCTAACTTCTATAGGCTTGGAATTCTTACTTTATTTGCTCAATAATCTTCCACGTGCAGCTTTATTTTTACTACTTTCACCATAATGTTATACTTTGCAGAAGCTCCCCAAGTATAATACTGCTACATCATGTACTGAAAGTTTGCAGCAACTAGCATGCACAACTTAAAAAGAAATTATAGTCTTCCAAAAATGATATATTAGCCTGCCTATACCTACATATATCGTGTTTTTTATTTATATTTGAAGGTAAGATTATGAAAACTTATGCAAAACATATATCAAAATCTGGGGTAGTTTGGTTTTGTGAAATAACGACCGGAAATTGATAACTATAATTTAAAGTTGGTTGTTTCAGAAATATAATTACAGTACCTATAGTACCTAAGAAAGAACTATTGGTCATCTAATTTGTTTATGTTTCTGTTTCATGATGAGGACTAACTGTAGATTGAAAAAGTATATAAGGAGGTAAAATTGAGAGAATGGTATGACTGAATATATTTTGATTAACGATCAGAATAGTTATTTAAAAAATAATACTATTAGGTAAATAATATTGAAACAAGTTATTCTCGGTCTATAATATTAACTAGAATATATAAAGATATAAACTAGTTACAACTAAAATACAGAAACACACTCCAACTTATATTACTTCTTTGGTCAGTTAAATATTGTCGATAGGAAATCATGTGGAAATCAACTATTTATGAGGGTCAGTACTTAATATCACCACCGCTATCAAAGCAACAAGTAGAGGAAGCGAATAACATCATGAGAAATCTTTTAAAGAAAGGAATTTTAGGAGAGTATTGCGGGAGATATTGCGATGGTGCTGGTTTTATTATTTCTCAGGATGGTAAGGAGATAATATATAAGAAAGGACACGCTGATTATGATGGAAAGCGATTTCTCCAATACCTAATTGAACATGGAATTAAACCGAATAATAGTGTGGTTACGGTGAAATGGTTTTTCTTGTATACTCTGGATATTTTGGAATACTATGTGTGGATAGCATTGAGGTTTACACTAAACAGTATCTTAAAAAAATTCTAATTCATGAGATGAAGGGCAAGGATAAAGATTATATTTCAATTAAAGATGTACTCACTACAATAGATTATCCTCGATACATACCAACTATTTATCGATATGATATTGTCAAAAAAATTACTAGAGATACAATATTCGAAGGTCAGTTTGATGTAGTAGCAATTGAAGATTTTGATCCTAACATTAAATCTAGAATTTCTAATGATAATTTTGAGGAAGATCCTCAACAAAAGGTTTTGATTTTTACCATGGGACTTATAAGAAAGATTAGACGAAGAGCTCTGGATCTTACAACTAAGATTACAGAATTAGTGTGCGACCTATATTTGCTAAACATAATAATGATGGAACTATAGGTGGTAGCTCTGACACTGGTGAATGGATACTTTCCAATAGTAGAAAGAAAATTTATTGGTCTGGTAAAAAGTTTATCGCTGCTCATAGTTGGTTGGCCAATTTGACTAGTAATGCGTTTCATTGCAGAGGCTCAATAAAATGGATTAATGAAAAAAATGAACAAGGAAAGTTAACTGTGGAGTTATATGATTTTAATGATAGAGACTGGAAGAATGTTGTATATATTGAATATGAGAACAAAAAATATTTGGCGAATATTCCCCGGATAGGTAGGAACCAGTAAACTATAAAAATCTTATGAATAAAGTATTTTGGAAATATAAATATTTGCTTTAGTATCTATTATATCACTTCTCCCTTCACTCTTCATGTATAAACAATTCTGACATTACATTGAATGAAATAGTTCCTCACTCTGCTATCTCATGAATATTGCATTTGTAAAAACTAAGATTGCCTTATACAAACATAATATAAGAAATATACCTTTATTTGTCTCTCTTACAAGAATTAATTTGAGGATTAAATCAGCGTAGGTGATTAATTCGCTTGCTATACCAAAAGTATAAGTCAGGCGCAATATTAGATATATTATATTGCTTCATTTCCTCCTCCATGGGACACTGGGCATATACATATCACCAATTCTACGATAGGTGAATCACACAAAGTTCTATTCGTATGTGATAGCATCTTTGTTAGTAATGAATCCGAACTCTGGATATCCAAAATCAAACAAGTATACTTTCTTTAATATAATATGTTTCATCTCGGTTTTTCACCATGTAATATATTCTTTTGTGTGTGTTAGCAGTAATTGAAACTAGGCTATTTATTCGACAGTGACTTGCATCTTTGATTAAGATTCCCGAAGTAGGATATTTCACTATGAACTCTTGCTTTGTACTACTATTGAATTTTGTATCTCGATAACTTAAGCTTTAATTTCGGATAAAAAAATCAATATATGAGTTTCATAAATATCCTCTATAGATACCAGTTACTTGTTAACATTTTAATTTCATACCGGCTTTAAAAGCTTGTTGACAGATCTGCCCTTATATCAGCAAGATTTTTGTCTTTAATGTTAATTTCAATTATGAAGAAAGCCAAATCTATATTAGGTCAAACAAATCCTAAAATTTATCTTTAAATAAACTTATGTCTATTAATAAATTCATTTTATGAACAAACGCAAGTCCTAGCAACAGATCTACCAGTATACTTTTTGAGGATAGAGTTTCTAAATTCATGTAAACTTAAGTTGGTTCAAATATTAGGTGAGCATGAGCATATCATTATTATCTCTAAATTCGGAGAAGGTTGTTATTAACACTATCCCTTGAGTGCTATCAGTATAAATGATTTGGTTTTAGTAACCTGATTTCAAAAACCAATTTGATGCTTTATGTTGGAATTCATATTAAAGTTGTCTAAGCAAACTCAGTTCTTGAGTCACAGAATAGCATAGTTTATTCAGAGAGTATGATAAATTTTTCTTTAGAAAAGCAAAACAGGAAGATCACTTATTGTGTCATTTATATAATATTGGCTTATTCCTTGAATTATTTAGACAGCTACTGTATTCTTAAAAAAAGTATACCTTTGTAACCTCATTTGAGTTCTTGTTAACAAATTCACAATTTTATCATCTTTATAGTAGCCAATCATCTCTTAAGTGTATCGATTTTTTATTGGTAATACGTAGAAGTATGGCTAATAATCCTAATATAATTCTCCAATGTAACACCAGGAATATTAAGAATGAAATTTATCTGTCAAGTAACATCAATTTGAATAGAGAATAACTCTTTAAATTTAAATACCAATAATATTATCTCAACAGCAGCATTCTGGTATTATAATGAATGAGATTATCTGTTTATGATCTTTGTGTAATTTTTTTAAGTTTGTATCTTTGATTTGGTATTGTCCATGGAGATTACAACCAGATGAAAGTCGACGATTGCATCGAGACTAGTGATTTTCAGCGAGATTTTTATGTACAAAGAGAAAAGCCTTTGATTTAGTTAAACTAGTTATTTTGTGCTCTTCCCAATGAGTGAGATTTCTTAAAGTAGGTGTAACAAATTCCACATTGCTATAGCAGAATTATAGATATAATAGGGTTTAAAACTGGATCTGAACAATCTGAGTGTTCAAATATTATATGTTAGATCATCAAAAGAGCTACTTACATTTAATTAATTCATCACTACGAAGAGTATTGTACCTATTAACATTTTCAATTTAAGACTTGGGCTATTTAAACCAAACTGGTACTTATATCACTGAGTAAGATAAATAGAGAGACTTATAATAACTAATCTTTTAGTGAAAGAAAGGAAAACCATATTTTCTATTTTAATTTCAATTCCGATCGTAAAATAGCCAAGTTTGACTATTCGGGTCCATCAATAATGCATTTGACACATTTTCCTGCTCTTACTAAATCGTATGCTTCTATAGCGTCTTTGAACTTGAACCTATGGGTAATTAAGCCCAAATAATCAACCTCAGCTTTATCTTCGCCGTTCTTATAATTGGTATCCAAGATATCTACACCTGTTTTGTAGTCATCAAAGCCGTATCTAAATGAACCAAATAAACTTAATTCTTTAGTAGCAAACTCCGTAATTGGAAAGCTTGCTGGTCCAGCCGTATTTCCAACTTGAACAAAACGGCCACCGCGTGCTAAGATATGAACACCCATTTGAATACATACTTCGGCCCCTGAGCACTCTAATACTACGTTAGGTTCGTGCCCCAAAGCTTTTATAAGATCTTCTTTGCTTCCATTTCTTGAATTAAAAACATGAGTAGACATATTCAAGTCGAGAGCCATTTCAAGTTTAGACTCAACAACGTCGACAACCATCACTTTGGAAGCACCAAACTTTTTAGCTGTACTTGCGGCTAACAATCCCACAGGTCCAGCACCAAATACTACAACAGTATCTCCAAATTTAACGGAACCCATTTTGCATGCATGGACTCCTACAGATAAAGGTTCAACCAATGCACCTAATTCTAGAGATATATGATCTGGTAACTTTACTAAGAAATCCTCTGGGCTCTTAAAATATTTGCAGAGTGTTCCTGGAGCACTTGGGCCATTTGGATCAGAGTTTGGTGTTGCGGCAAACACCATCTCCTTACACAAATTATAGTGTCCGCCCTTATAAGCATCACTAAATCTTGATGGAACACCAGGCTCGATGGCTACTTTGTCACCAGCCTTTAATGATTTAACATCTTTTCCAACTTCAACTACTATACCTGAAGATTCGTGGCCCAAAACCATAGGTTTTTTTAACCTGAAGTATCCAAAACCACCATGAGCGTAGAAATGAATATCAGATCCACAGATACCAGTCTTCTTAACCTGTACTATTACATCAGTGGGGTGAGTAATAGTAGGTGTTTCAAGAAATTCAAAAGATATATCATCAATTTTATTCAATACTAAAGATTCGTTTGTAAGCATTTCTATGAGAGATGTAAATATTAAATTATCAAGGGAACATGTTAGTTTAAATAATAATCCATTAGATACTTAGTGATGTTGCCTGTAAAAACTGTGATAAGGCAATCATATTTATTGTCCCGATACTTCCACCGAAGGTGGATGTTACATTTGAGACTATTGTTCCGGTTCTTATAAAAAAAAATACCAAATTTCTAATTAGTGGGGTATAAAATATATTGAGCCTCATCCATTTTTTAGAAAGGGGGAAAAAATAAATTCAATCAGCCCTGATATCTCTAACTATCCACATTTTCTTTATAAAGTATGTTATTAAATTTGTCAAATATTGTTGTATTAAACGAATTAAATTTAAGAATTACGTATTGGATATAAACTATTTATATAGGTAGCATATTTTAAACTTAATTGTAGAATACCTAAATTGCAGTATATCCACCATCAACAGCAATATCAGAGCCCGTAACATAAGAAGCGGCATCTGATGCTAAATATAAGTATGCACTTGCAACCTCGTAAGGCAATGCTTCCCTACCAGCTGGTACAAGTGACCACATCTTACCACGAGATTCCCTAGGTAAGTGATCATTTAGACCAGTATCACAATATCCTGGTGAAACTGAATTTACTCTAGCAAATCCTGCCCATTCAACTGCTAAAGATTTTGCAAGATGTCTAACTGCTGCCTTGCTTACATTATATGGAGTCAAATTCATTGGAACATTGACAATAGATCCCGACATAGACGACGTAATAATAAAAGAACCTTTCCCATTTTTTTGGAATATTCTACCTATTGCTTGAGCACAGTAATACACACCATTCAAATTCACATCCATCACTGACTGCCAAGTAGAACCATCCTTATTAACTTCATCTACAATATTACCTGTTTTCCAGACAACACCAGCGTTAGCAACAAAAACGTCAATAGTTCCATAGTCATCTTGGATTTTCAGTACAATTTCATTCACTTGAATTAAGTTTCTAACATCGCATTGAAAAGCTTTTGTTGATACCTTGTGGTTTAATGCTAAAGTTGCTGCCTGTTCTGAGCAATCTGAATAATCCATAAGAATTACTGAAGCACCTGCTTCAGCAAAGGTTTCCGAAATAGCGAATCCAATCCCCCTAGCAGCTCCGGTTACTACTGCAATTTTGCCTTTTAATGATAACAAATCCATTATATGCCTCTTAGGAGGCGATTGGCGAGGTAACTCATCAGTGAAATCATCAGAAATGTAAGAAAATATTGGAGAATCCCCTTCACTCTTGTCTGGAAGTGTCATGGACAATTGTATTACTACGCTATTTACAAAAGTAAGTTCCACTTACTTACCAATATATAGCTCTCTTTAAATTAAAACCCTCCGGAAAGATGATTTCAAAGAAAATAATATTTTATGATGCATTCCGATGTATTACTGCTATGGGAATATTCTTGGGGTAATAGTGAGGCGCTATTATAAAACAGGTGGAATCCGGGGAATTGGTTACACAAAAAAAAGAAATCCTCCACCGAGATTTTCCTCCACCTGATTATTCTCCACCGAATTAGTTAATTGTTAGAAAAATTGGTTGTCATAACTTGACGGAAAACTATATTCTCCACCGAAGTACCCCACCTAAAATAACAGATTATCACAAAAATTAGATTTTTTACTGTGGGGTTCAGAAATGATGTTACGTTTTTTGCCGTACAAAAAGTATATGCACAACTACATTATGTGAATATGTAATTTCATTAGTTTGACGAATTGTATTTATAGAACAAGAAGTAATATATTTATTGTGTCTTCTTTGTTTTCTTAATACTTACTTTTTGTTTATTTTATTTACAAAGCTAAACATATAATATAACTAATATCTAATAAATATCTAATATGTCGAGCTTTTCATCAGAAAGGTCAAAGCCGTCCAATAAATTACTCGAAGAAGTCAAAGATAATATTGCTAAGTCAGATGATGATACAATCTATACATATTTAGGCTTTAAAGGTCAAAAGTTACATCATATGATTTCCTTTTTAGCAGGGATGGGATTTTTACTTTTCGGTTATGATCAAGGTGTAATGGGATCGTTGTTAACTTTACCGCAATTTAGGGATACTTTCCCATCTATTGATGCGACGTCGCATAAAGACCGCTCAACATTTCAAGGTTTTGTAGTCGCCGTTTACGAAATTGGATGTTTATTTGGTGCCCTTTTTACTATGTATATCGGTGATAAAATTGGAAGAAGAAAGACTATATTCGTCGGATGTATTATTATGATAATTGGGGCTATTATCCAGTGTTCTTCATTTTCAGTCGGTCAATTAATTGTCGGTAGGATTGTCACTGGTCTTGGAAATGGTATGAATACTTCTACTGTACCTATTTGGCAATCTGAATGTGCTAAACCTGAAAAGAGAGGAAAACTTGTCATGATCCAAGGTGCATTAATCACTGGTGGTATTTGTATTTCCTATTGGATTGACTTTGGGCTCTACTTCGTTCCACATAGTTCTGTTTCCTGGAGATTTCCGGTTGCATTCCAAATAGTCTTCCCGTTATTTATTTTGCCTTTTATTATGTCCTTGCCAGAATCCCCTAGATGGCTATTAAAGGCAGGTAGATATGAAGAAGCTGCAAAGGTTTTCTCTGCTCTCGACGAGATCCCTGTTAACGATCCTACAATTATCTATGAGGTTAATGAAATTCAAGAATCTTTAGAAAAGGAAATACATGATGGTGAAAGAAAATCAAAGTTCAGAATTTTATTTATTCAAGGTGAAACTAAGAATTTCCACAGAACTTGCTTAGCAGTCTGGTCACAAATTATGCAACAAATTACTGGTATTAATTTAATCACCTATTACGCAGGTACTATATTCGAAGACTATATTGGGTTAAGTCCAAAAAAATCTAGAATTTTAGCTGCTTGTAATGGTACTGAATATTTTATTGCTTCATGGATTGCCTTCTATACTATCGAAAGGATTGGAAGAAGAAAGTTAATGATTTTTGGAGCATTTGGTCAAGCTTGTACAATGGCAATTTTGACGGGATCAACATGGGCTGCTGGAAAACATCACAGTGGTGCTGCTGTTGCTGCTGCTGTGTTCTTGTTCGTATTTAATACCTTCTTTGCAGTTGGCTGGTTAGGTATGACCTGGTTATATCCTGCTGAAATTACTCCTTTAAATATCAGAGCTCCTGCTAATGGTTTGAGTACTGCAGCAAATTGGTCATTCAATTTCATGGTAGTTATGATTACACCAAAAGCATTCGCAAGTATTGATTCATATACCTACACTATTTTTGCAGCCATTAATTTATTAATGGTTCCAGTAGTATATTTTCTTTATCCCGAAACTGCCGGAAGATCATTGGAAGAAATGGACAAGATCTTCGAAAAGTCCAATCCTTATACTCCATGGGATGTTGTCAAAATTGCACAAGAATTGCCTTACGAAAGGGAAACTCGTGACACTGATATTGAAAAAGCCCTTGTAGAACATATTAACTAGGAAGCCATTTGTTTATTTGTGTTTTGTATGTAGTATGAATTAAATTCAATGAGTCGTTATGTCTTAATTATTGTTTTAATTATCGCTTAAAAAATTTATCTTAAATGTAGTGATCTGATTAAAGTTCTGATTAAAGTTCAGTATCTTTAAGATTATTTTTGCTCTTTTGCATTTTATTTTCAAATACTTCAATTAATTTTTATATCTATTAAATCTATTAGTAGGTTATTTAAGAAACTAGAGGAAATAACTGTAAAGATTTAACTTTATATAGTTAAAGAAGAAATAACTTCATATATACCATAGGCTCCTGGGTCTGGTGGAAAGACTGTTTCATCTGTAATTCCAACATAAGCAGCACGTCCAAGTTTTGGAACCAAACGTCTAGTACCTTCTGCAGCATCATAAGCAGCTTGAACTGATTTCTCGATGTCTTGAGTTTCACTAAAGCACTCTACAAAAGGTATTAATACATCCATAACAGTCCTATGGCCCTTCCTTGCTTTCGTATAAGCAAACAATGTCTCTAACCCGAATGGCAATGCAACAGCAAATATTTGTTCAATTGTCTGAGAAGAATCTTCTTTTAATATCTGCTCTGCTTTTGTGATAACCGATTTCATGAATATAAATATAATTGCTCCTAAGGTACCACCCATATCATCTTTAATTATATTTAACACAACATGTAATACCTTAAGAATTGAACCTGACGAGGCAATCTTATCTTCATCTAATTTTTTAAGTACTAATTCTGCGCCAGCTTTTAATCCATATCCACAGTCACCATCACCCATCTTTGTATCCCAAACAGTTAGTTCGGGTTCCTTTTGGATCACCCTTTCAGCAGCCGTACGAACTATCTTTTCTAAATGTTCAGAATTTATTTTCAAATCATTAGAACTTTTTTTTATACCTTCTGACGAATCATCTTCATAACCAACAAAGTTAGTGATAATTCTATCATTCTTGATTTTTTCATTTCCAGTAAAAATTGTGTTTGGCCAACAGACTGCATCGGTTTTTTCATCTAAGAATTCAAATATTTTGTCACAACTAAAACTTTTTGTAGTAGCAGTTGAAGCATTGAAAAGAGTAATTGTAAAAATCTGAGCATTGAAAGAAGTAACAAAGCTACCACTATAAACTCTGGTTGGTATAATATCATACTTGTCTTTCAAAGTTTCTATCGTGGTATACAAAATATTTTTCAATTCAATTGTTGGAACTCCACCTAGATTGTTTACTAATAATACTATTTTATCATCTTTATTATAATTAAAGAAGCCTCTTCCTTTATCATTTTTGTTCAAAATCATATCTAATAATGTTTGTATTAATTCTTCATTCTTTGGGATGTAGTCTAACTTCTGAGCACCTGGTTCATTATGGATTCCTAATCCAATTTCTACTTGATTAACATCTAATTTCCCAAAATCGGCATTCATATCGTGACCAGCAATATGAACATGGTCTAAACCAGCATTAACTGAAGCAGTAGAATCAATAACTTTTTGTCCAAACTCATAAACGTCATCTATATTATAGCCATGTTGCGAAGCAGTACCTGTGAGTTTAGAAACAATAGTAATTCCTGCTAAAGTACGTCTTCCAATTAATGAACTTGAATCTTTTTTTATTCCGACATCATCTGTAACTCTAAGGATTCTTATTTTCTCACTTCCATACATAGCAATTAAATCTTGGGCAGCCATTCCAAAATAAAGATTATCCCCTGTATAGTTGGTAATAATGAAAATACAGCCAGCCCATTTGCTTGAATCACCTAACTCATGGCAAATCTTTTCTGCAGCTTTAACATTTTTATAATTTGGTGAAGCAAATATGTCACCATGGGCTACAGCTGAGAGCATACCAGAACCAACTAATCCGTAAAATCCAGGTTCATGGCCTGAACCACCACCACTTATTAAGGCAACTTTTGAGCATTCAAATTTATTATTGTATATAACTCGTTCTTTATCTAATAACGAAAGAAACTCATATTCATAAGTTATGGCTCTTAAGCAGTTTGGAACAAGTTTTCCAATATCTTCTGGTAAGAAATGTTTATTAGACATCTACTGTTATGTAAATTTAATTTCTATATAGTTAAATCCATCGTCTTCAACATTGTATAAATAGGAGATGAATTTATATACTGATAAATGCAGTATTGTAAAGAATATTTCCGCAATACATAAATTTGGGGTAAATGCTGCATATTTGCTACCCGGTTCTCCACCAATTCTTGCCGTATTGAAATAGGACACCCCCACCCTCCACTATTACAGAAGATACGTGCAATCAGTGTTTCTGTGAAAATAAAATAATTGGTGGAGAGGACCTAATTAATAGTGGAGAGTATGACCATAGCCTGTAATAGCTGGATTGGCTCTTGCTCTCTTCCCCTAATTGCAACCCGAAAGGGGCGTATATTGTTTTGTGTTGCAGTTCAATTTATATTTAAAGAATATACTTTCCTTATGAAAAGAGAGTATTGAAAAATTACTATTAAAAATGAGAATTGTTGTTGGGTGTGATCAAGCTGGTTTCGAATACAAAGAACAAATAAAAAAGGATCTTGAATCTAATCCAGATATAAAAAGTGTGATCGACGTTGGGGTTGATTCAAATGGAAACACAACTGCTTATCCAATAGTTGGTATTGCGGCTGCTGAGAAAGTAGCAAAAGGTGAAGCTGATAGGGCAATCTTAATTTGTGGAACTGGTTTAGGTGTTGCAATTTCTGCAAATAAGGTTAAGGGTATTAGAGCTGTCACTGCGCACGATTCATTCAGTGTGGAAAGGAGTATTTTAAGTAATAATTGTCAGGTTCTTTGTATGGGACAAAGAGTTATTGGCTTAGAACTTGCTAGAAGATTGGCTAAAGAATGGTTAGGATACACTTTTGATACAACTAGCGCTTCAGCTGATAAAGTACATGAGATTGAAAGATACGAAACTTGCGTTTGATACGATATTCTATTATAAATTAATCCAGTCATACATATCCCACTAAGTCCGTTGTATAAAGTCGATATAGAAAAATAATACAAGAATAAAAAAGAATCAGTTAAATGCTAGTATTTTTCGTAAGTAATAATAACATGTTCTAATTGCTGAACTAAGTCTATCGAATAAACCCATTTACAATTTCTTAAGAGATGTAGCACATAACAAACAACACCAATGGTATTCATTTGTCTATTCTTAAATTCTTCGTATATATCTCTTTGATCACCATTCTGCTCATCTAAAATATCATTACTCTCTAAGTCCAAAATCATTGAAAAATATTCCCATGCATCCCTTTTGGAAAGACCATAATGGATACTGCCTAATAGATCAAAATATTTGCTTGCTTCCAATTTTAATTTACCATGCCCAAATTGGCTTCCTCCATTGTTTATCTGTTCAACATATAAATGATGTCTCTTTATTTCATAACACCAAACAATCAACGCTGCAAGATACACAGTTTGTGGTATGTGAGAAAAAGTATTAATTGTTTCCTCATTGCCGTGAACTAATCTTAAAAATTTACATGCTTCAACTAGAGCTAATTTTCCATAAATTGATCTTGCCCATTGTTCTATTATAAGATTGTTCCTCTCATATTCCATTTCTTTAATTCCTCTATATCTTGACTGTCTTGTGACAGATTGGAAATTCTTGTATTCGGAAGCAAATACTGTTACAGATGTTATATCTGCATAAAGACAAAATAATCCCGTGTAATAAAAACTAATGTTTGCCCAAGATGCATTTGTAGGGCCGTAATTATTAAGAGACAATATAAGGTTTTTGTTGATTAAATCGGGCCCATCACCATTCACATTTGACTGTACTTGCTTTTCATATAAGTTAACATGCAAATCAAAATTTCCTTTCCAATTCAAGAATCCATTTTCTAACTTTTTGAAAAATTCGCTTAGTTTCTTATTGGATACAAACCCTAAATCTAAGAGATTCTGACCTCGCATATCCCAGCAAATTCTTAGTAATCCATGTAAGATAATATATCGTGAAAATAATGAATAGCACTCTAATGGATAATCTTTTTGGTTCGCCCTGTAAGTACCCATCATCGATTTCAAACTCCATAAAAATGTTGGCCATTTACTTAACATTTTAATCGGCTGTGACAGATTTGAAGATGATACCTTTAAATGATCAGGATTGTTCTTTTGGGTCCTTAAATTAAATAAATTAGCTAAGTAATCTTCATTCCTATGTACCTCAGTTTTGTCAGTAATAGACACTAGATTGTTACCAATACCCCAATTTTCAGAATACCTGGGATAATTATGAGTTTCCCTAGTCTTGGAATAATCCATATTGGGATCGAATGCTATTCCGGTACCTACTCCCACGGGTTGTTTCTGGTATTCTTCAAAAAATTTTAAGGGATCAGCACAATTCCATACTTCGTCTGTACACGGTAATTCAAGTCTTATGTCAAATGATGATAATGACCTTATTTTACTGAATGTGACATGTTGAGTGTCGCAGATGAATTCAAAAAATACAGCTCTTTTGCAACTTTCATAGTATATCCAACTTTGCCATTGTTCAGTTAAGTCTGCCAAGCTTGCTTCTTTGGGTTTATAGACAATTGGCTCGGTTAGATTGTTTAAAAATCCACTAAATTTCAAATACATAACATTTGAACCATGATCTATTTGAGCTATTTTGCTTAACTGAGTATCTCCAAAGTTCTTAGCTGAAAAATTATGTAAAATCAAAGCTTGCATCAATGGTAATGGTATTTCTGTACTATCGCCAACAACACTGTAAATAACTGGACGAAATTTTTTGTTTAGTTCAATAGATGTCTCATATTCTATCTTGTCTAGTGAATGAGCCATACCTATCACTATCATACTTATTAGGAGGTAAATATCAACTGAATTAGGATTGAAGGTAGCTTGATGTATTATAGGGAAAGTTTGTGCAAAATTAAACCAATAAAGATCCAAATACTCCTCAAACCTTTCTAGAGTAACTTTATTTAGTTGGATTACAGAGGGAAAAATGTCAATAATCCCTGATCTCGTTGCTCCAGTCATATTTATTTTATTATTATTGATATTGGTATTAGTGGTCTCATTATATAAATTTTGATACATTGAAGCAATATCCACATCATTGTTAATTATATCGTTAGATTGTTTGTTATTAGAATATAAGTTGCTAGCAAATGAAGTCTTATTACTTCCAGAACTTTCATATTGATTATTTCCGTTCTCGGTAGGAGAGACTTCACTAAATAACCAGAGCAAATTGTCCCCAGGAGTATTATCATTAAATAGCCATAATAAATCATCATCAATATTGCTATTGGAGTTTCCAGTATCATTGTAAGAATGAATTTCATTCGAATTTGAAGATTGATCTTGCAGCTCTTGTGGTTTTAAATAAAAATTGTTTCGATGCTGACTATTATACATGTTTGGAATCATTTGAAAAGGTTTTCCTTTATCTTGAGAGTGTTTCATAAATCCATTTACAGAATCTAAAGATTTATCATTAATATTGGTATTTGGTGTAGCAGGTAATATTATTGAAGGCTGGGGAGGAGGTGCTGGGATTTTATCTTCATTTGAATGCCGATTTAAAAAGCTTGCAATCCCTAATCTTTTAAATTTCTTGGATTTATGTTCTGTATTTAATTGGTTTTGTTGGATAATATTTGAATTAAAGAAATCCTCATTCATTCTTGATGGTAAAGAACTTTCTAGAATTTCATAATTTCTTTTCTCGATTTGGTGAGTAACCTCTTTGTGATTACCATTATTACTATCGCTAGTATGTATTATCCTGTCATTTTCTATCCCCAGGTCATTTCCCGATTCATTTTTTACTCTCTGGTGTGATTTTGATTTAAAATGTTTTGCCAACAAATCACTTCTAGTGAAAAATAAATTACATTGATTACAATTAAACGGTTTTACCTTCGAATGATTTTTCTCGTGGCGATATAAATAATCTTTCCTAGTAAAACTTTTGGAGCAACTTGAACATACAAATAAATGTTGCTTCTCGCTGGGAGCAAAATTAGTAGCCGACATCTTGGTCACCTATTTTATAACTTAAACCGAAAACGGAAAGTAAGTAATCTCTTCAAAAGTGACTTAGCATCAAGAAGATCACAACTTCGTTGGTATTAAATAAGTTTTGTAAATTTGTCTTCGAGCATCTGGGGTGCTTGAGATGTTCGTAATGTTACATCCCGATTTGAGTTTCGCACTAAAGATATCCAAGCAACGTTACAATTGTTTGGGCATGGGTTTTGTATGAATAGCTTAAATAGTCTACGTATTACTTTTCTTATTTAGCTTATACTATGATTTTAAAAAGATAACTTTATTCAGTATGATGTATTAAAGAAAATTTTATCTTACATGGAATATTCCTTAGGTGATTTTATTTCTAAGATAGTGTTTGATCATTCAATATATATTAAAATATACATACACATCTTATAAATAATAATATTTAAAAGAAGCTAAACTTATAAAAATAATTGATTTGAAGGATTATTCACATTCTTGAACCATTTATAGTTGGCTATAGTAGTCTCCTAAAATATCCTCAAAAAGTGTAGCTTGTGTTGGTTCCCAACCTAATTCATTTTTAGTAATTTCACTGGAAATTGGATTATCTAATGAAAGAAGTCTTCCAAAGAATCCAAAATGTTCCATAGCTTCTTCACTGGCAATTGATTTAACTGGCAAATCTAATGATTTTCCGATATTTTCTGCAATGCTTTTAACTGTTATCAGCTCTGCTGCTGCATGATAACACCTTCCTGCTGAGCCTTTTTCAATTGCGAGAAGAAATAATTTAGCTGCATCTAATTTGTGCACTGCCGACCAATAATTATGGCCATTGCCAATATATGCTGAAAATCCTTTAGACTTTGCAATCTTCATAATTTGTGGAGTAAATCCATGGTCATTATCACCATGAACTGTAGGTGATAATCTAACAGTCATAGATTTTACTCCCTCTTTAGAATAAGATATAGCTAATTCCTCGGTTAATGCACGTAGTATCTTAAATTTTGGATCCACAGTATCAGTCTCAACTGCATATTTACTTTGAGGAAGCATTAATGTACCACTTGTATAAACAAATGTTTTTCCAGTTCCTTTGAGGGTTTCGCACATTGATGTAACGGCTTCTTTGTCTATTCTGCAGCATTCTTCGTAATTTGCGAAATCGTGAATAAAACCAAGGTGAATAACTCCATCAGATTCGGATGCTCCCTTTTTAAGAATTCCAGTGTTCTTGAGGTCTCCACGTAAAACTTTAATATTGGAATCCAATTTCTCTAAAGCAGCTTGAGATGTGTCAGATCTAGCAAGAGCGAGAACTTCATGACCTGCCTTAAGAAGCTCTTGGGTGACTTGTGTGCCTACGTAACCAGAAGCACCTGTAACAAATACTTTCATTTTTATTTATTAATTGATGGTATACAAAAGTCATATCTTAATGAAATTGGTTTCTTTATATATGAGTTGCACTTAATTAATAAGTTTTATCTCCGACTCTTCTGGTTCGAGCGAACTTCTAAAATAGGAAGTTCATGCGAGGATCATCTGCGATGGACTAAATCATGATACCCTGGTTATCCGATTCAGAATATCAACATGGAATTCACAATGCGATCAGCTATTAATATGGCCATATTAGTTCTTTCTTACTTGGATGTCGAAATTTTTTAAGAATTTTAGTATGAGCATGTAAAAATCTTTTTAAAGACATTTATTATTACGATCCAGTTTAATATTGTTATTTTTAAATTGTATTTTAATGTAATATAGTAGGTTATTCTCATCATATAATAATAATTAAATGACCCATAAATTCCTAGTAAATTTGAATTTTTTGCATAAAACCAAAATTCTAAAAAAGTTGCAAATAAAAACCTAAAAAATAATATTTGAGGGCATATTAAGATTTCCCAAGATTTTATATCTTTTTGATTGAAAATGTTCATGCCTTGTATATTTCTATGTATCTTGCTTCCGGCGAGAATGTTGAATACTAACGAGGAGTGAAATCTCTACATAGTATTAAACTGTTAGCCTCCCAGAGTCAATTTAAAAAAACAATATTTTAGTCTGATTATTTACATAAGATATATTTGTCTTATTATCATTATCGATAAAGTCCCGAATACTTTTTTTGGACTAATATGGAGTATCTCTAAACTCTAATTTTCTTATCACGAAACTATTTCTCAAAAAAGAGAACATGGTTCTCCACAAAATATCTAGCAATTTCAGCTAATCTAATAATTATGATTCTGTCACATAAAGAAGCAATTAATGTAAACTTAGAATAATTACCGCTGAGTTTGTTTGTGGCAGTGTTTAGTTACTCAATATCTAATAACTTATTTGGAGGATAATGAGAAATAATCTAAAAATTTAGCACTTGATATTAGCGAGGGTTTTTTGGATACATTTGATGTTAGAGCAAATGAAAAGATGACATTTCTTGGTGGATTATTATCAAAGCATCTCTTATTGACTGATGTCGCTAAAAACAAATCGATTCCAGATAAATATAAGCGATTCAAGCAAATATCCGAATAATATGATGGGATTTTATTGGATTTAGCATATGATCTTAGTTTGAAATTAATTCCAGCATTCAAGACATCAAATAACACTCCATATCCTCCTATAAACTTAGCGAAGGGACTAAAAGGTGTACCTACGAAGCTCCAGAGCGAAACTTGTTTGTCTGGAGCCACTACGCCAGTTTTAGAGATCACATTACTATCAAAGTTGGCTGGTGAACGTCAATCATTTAGCCATAGCAAATCACTATATGGAAAATTACAAGGATGCAATTAAGAAATTGGGATCATTTTTGCATCCAGGTGGATGGCTCATTATGATTGACTTTTAGAATGAAGACGTAGAATCCACAGCAAAAGATGGGCCAGTAACATCTCCGTCAGACATACGGGGGATTGAAAATTAGTTCTCTAAACGAAACTTTAGGCAATTATTGTAATTTCGAAAACATCACAAGGGAAATTAGAACATATCTCTGGGAGCGGGCTCCATTTATCGAGAGCCATTGTACACAAGAATATATTAACAAGCTTCATACAAATAGCTTTTATCTCCAAAACAGGTAATAAGGGATTAAACCTATACCTAATAGAAAATTCTGTTTTTTTAGCAGCTTGTCAAAGAAAGTTGTTTTGTGATAGAAAAGAAATTGTACTAGTCTGTTGGTAAATAAAATGGGTTTCATAAATTTAAGTACTCTCCAATGATACAATCTTAAGAACCTCAGATAAGAATATTTTCAGAAAAATATACACTAATATAAACCAACTGATTTTTATACCAATAAAGTGGAATTATTCTTATCAATTAAAAACATTTTAATTAGATTTGACTTTTAAAGTTTAAGATAATAATACAATGGGAACAAAAAAAGAAAAAAACCCACGGCGGGAGTCGAACCCGCAATCTTTTGATTAGAAGTCAAACGCGTTAACCATTACGCTACGCAGGCAAGTACGAGTGTGTAAAATTCCACCCTTGATAGAAGGGTTACTTTATATTATAATCTGGTTTTAATATAGCATTTTATATGTTGCTTTTCCAGCTTAGGATGCGATATCCGGGGATAACACATGATTGTAAAATCGACATCATGTGATGAAATGTATTATTCTTCATTCGACCAATAACACGTGATACCAATTCATTGTTGATGTATTGTATATAAACAGTACTGTATATAATCTTAATTATTTGGAGAAGATGTTTTCTTTATTTTAATACTAACTAATTACTTATATAGATGTAGTCTATACTTTCTAATAGTTAAGCTTAGGGAGGGAT
>JAKVQU010000124.1:0-32896 GCA_030462985.1 Schwanniomyces sp. yHRVM31
CAAAGCTCTTTGAAAGAACTGAATACTAAATTATGAAACAGGCTGAAGCTCTCACACCATATAAAAGATTGTAGCACATATTGCTATAATCTGGGGGAGTGTTGGTATTCCAGCTTAGGATATGATATCCGGGGATAACACATGACCTATAAAACGACATTAGGTTGTGAAATATATTTTATTTCATCCGACCAATGTCACGTGACACTAATACACATAATTATATTGATGCAAAATAATGAAGCTCTTACGAAATAAAGGAGAATATTTCCTGAAGTCATCGTGGCTAGATAACGCCTTAGGCAATATGAAGATGGACCGACCAATGGAATAGCTAACCTATGACTCAGCTCATCGCCTAGCCGCCTTAGTGGAAAAAGAAATGAAAAATTTTATCTAGCTTCGAAGTATAAATAGAGCTACATTTCATAGATAATTAGTATAGTTAGTTGAGCGAATCACAATACAATTGTGCCCGAAATTAATATAAATTACTATATTAAAATAGGATCTCTAATATACATTAAGCTTTTAATTTGAACTCACACTAGAACATATTTGTATTATTTCCGTCTAGTTTTACTGACTAAAATTGTCTTCAGAAGGAGCCTGGCTAGCTCAATGGCTAGAGCGTTTGACTTTTAAAAACATCAGTTCTTAAAGGTGATCAAAAGGTTGCGGGTTCGACCCCCGCGTCGGGCTTTCTACTAACCGCCTGGTTAGCTCAATCGGTAGAGCGTTTGACTCTTATTAACAGAGTAGCGATCAAAAGGCTGCGGGTTCGACCCCCGCATCGGGCTGTTATATATTTTTTGTTGCAATTTTTTACGGCATTATTTGGCTAATTTTTACGTGTATAATCGGTCTATATAAGGATTAACCTTATAGCATATATAGGAGTGACGTGAGAGCAAATTGTAATCTATTTAATATATTAAAAGAGTTCATCTATAGATGTTCATATTTTTAAGGTAAGAGCTCTAATGTACCCAGTTAGACTGCTCGTTATTGCTTACCGTTCTACGCCGGGTTACTAGCCAATAGCAGGCTCGCACTTCTTGAATACCGGGAGCATATTTTAAACCGGGGGAAATAACACAAAGACTTCCGTCATGATTTAGAAAAAGGTTTGAAAGTTCCAACCAGGGAGTTGAATAATAAATAAAAGTTCTGAAAAACTACATATTCCTCGTATACCACACTTAAAAGTAATGTTGTCCAGAAGTGTTAAATCATCGTTAAAGCGTCTTCCAAGTGTCGCTAAAAAGCCTGCTGTTACCTCAGGTTTGAAAGTTGCCAGCGTCATTGCATCTAGATCCTACCAAACTACTTCATACAGGGCATTTACTGGTCAAAAGAGCAATATTTTGAATTTCAAGCGTTTTGCATCTCATACTGTCGTTGTTCCGGAAATGGCTGAATCTATTACTGAAGGTACTTTAGCTTCATTTGCTAAGAATGTAGGTGAATACGTTCAACAAGATGAATTACTCGCTACAATTGAAACTGATAAGATTGATGTTGAAGTCAATTCCCCAGTCTCAGGTACCGTCACTGAGTTATTAGCTCAAGCTGATGATACTGTTGAAGTTGGTCAAGAAATCGCTAAGATTGAAGAGGGTGAGGCTCCAGCCGGCTCTTCTGAACCAGCTCCAAAGAAGGAAGAAACCGTTGCCCCAAAGCAAGAAGAATCTAAACCAGCTCCTAAGAAGGAAGAATCCAAGCCAGCTTCTAAGAAAGAAGACGCTAAATCTGCCGAAACTGCATCATTTACCAATTTCTCTAGACATGAAGAAAGAGTCAAGATGAACAGAATGAGATTAAGAATTGCTGAACGTCTTAAGGAATCTCAAAACACTGCTGCTTCTTTAACTACCTTCAATGAAGTTGACATGACTAACTTAATGGAAATGAGAAAATTATACAAGGATGAATTCTTAGAAAAGACTGGTATTAAATTAGGTTTTATGGGTGCATTTGCCAAGGCTTCTACTTTAGCTATGAAGGATATTCCAGCTACTAATGCCGCTATTGAAAATAATGATACTTTAGTTTTCAGAGATTATGTAGACATTTCTGTTGCTGTTGCTACTCCTAAGGGTTTGGTTACTCCAGTTGTGAGAAACACTGAATCCTTATCTATCTTGGATGTTGAAAGAGAAATTTCTAACTTAGGTAAGAAGGCTAGAGACGGTAAGTTAACATTAGAAGACATGGCCGGTGGTACTTTCACTATCTCTAATGGTGGTGTATTTGGTTCCTTATACGGTACCCCAATTATTAATATGCCACAAACTGCTGTTTTAGGTTTACATGGTGTGAAGCAAAGACCAGTCACTGTCAATGGTCAAATTGTTTCCAGACCAATGATGTACTTAGCTTTAACATATGATCACAGAGTTTTAGATGGTCGTGAAGCTGTTACTTTCTTGAAGACAGTGAAGGAATTGATCGAAGACCCAAGAAAGATGTTGTTAATGTGAACAATGAGTCTTTCTCAAATTCTAGATTACCCTTTTTCTCTACTTAGACTTTTTCCTTAATTTCTACGTAGTTCTCATTAAATCATACAAAATTATATATTATCTTATTTATAACGTAAGATTGCAGGTATTACAATAGTCTTCGTAAGATAAATTTCAATACAGATTATAGAAAGTTTTATTCTTGATTATATACAGGTTGAAAATTATTATTTTGTACTAATTCTGAATATATATTAGACATGTTTATCTATTTCCGAAATAGGCAAGAACAGAACAACTATGGATTTCGCATCTACCTATATTCTGAACTAAGTTTGTTTTCCTGTTAATTGATGATCCTAAAGTATATCTCCCTCTTTCTTTATATTACTACTAGTCTTTAAAAAGGATACTATAAAATTTTCAACTCGGTAATTATACTTTATACAATAACAAGTGAATAAAATTTATCCATTAAGTTAGGACCCGAAGATAATTCAGGATGGATCAATTCACACAGTGGAATACCCAAACCTCTAATGGTAGAATTCCACTTCCACACGAAGACTTTGATGATTACTTTGGAGATAGATATAACGAAATCGACAATTTATTTAATGAAACTTTAACAGGGATTCAAGATTTGGATGTTCCATCAGGATTTGTTACCAACGACGAAAGGCAGTACAAGGAAGAGCAAAAGAATGGACATCAAGTTAAACATAGCAGAAAGATTAGTGGGACTGCAATTTTTGGATTTGCCGACCACACCAAGCAGTTATCTTTATCAGGAGTAACAGACTTATATAAATCGGTGAAACCTTCAGTCGATTTAGGAAAATCAATATCTCCTGGGGAATTATTGAAAAGTATTTCATCCCAACAGCCTAGCAATGCACAATTAGATTTCAATTTCTCTAATGAGGAAGTAGCTCCACAAATATTTTTTGACGAAC
Source organism: Schwanniomyces sp. yHRVM31 (assembly GCA_030462985.1). Lineage (NCBI taxonomy): Eukaryota > Fungi > Ascomycota > Pichiomycetes > Serinales > Debaryomycetaceae > Schwanniomyces > Schwanniomyces sp. yHRVM31. The sequence goes on from JAKVQU010000124.1 coordinate 3,422, forward strand.
AAGACGAGTTTGAAGAAAAACCTATTGAAGAAATTAATCTGAAAAAAGAAAAGGAATATATTGTTACTAATGAAAATCCTAAATCCTACAGGTTCCCCCCTTCTCCATCACCGGAGAAGTTTTTTAACCGTAATACGAATTTTGTCAACGAGAAAGACCCACAGGTGAATAATTTTTCAGTTAAATATTTACAGGACTTAAGGTTCCAATCGAACAATACAACGCAATATGTCGATGATATTGCACCATTATTAGAGGTTGAAGATAGCTCAAATAAAATTCAGTTGACCGGTATGCCTGGCTCTTTAAGAAATGGAGGACAACAATTAAATACGTACAACCAAAGACAAATTCCAAAATTTGTTCCAATTCCCGTACAAAATCCAGTTGAATTCAAGAAATCAAATAATTCTCCTTTTAACCAGAATCCATTAAACTTGAAAGAGAAGTATGAAAATACAATTTTACCACCTCCATCTCCTCCTACTCTTTGCAATGGTTCCCCGGAATGGCAATCTTCTCCAGAGCCTCCTTCTCCATCTCCCGGAAGAGCTACATTGAACAAGTTAAACCCAAGCCATTTTTCATCACCTATACATCCACAATTAAAAGCTAATGCTAACTTTTATGCAACACAATACTTTTCAGAAGGAGACTACGGATCGGCTGCTAATCTTTCCTCTCAAACTTCAAATTATGAATTTAATGGTCAGTCTTCTCCATTCATTGATAATCAAGGATTAAATTCATCCCCTATAAAATATGATGCCAGCCCAGCTAGAAATATAAATATGACTTACGACGATACAGTAGATGCAAATGCAACTATTACCCAAATTACCCCATTAAAGAATCAATTACCAATAACCCCAGCAAGGAACAATATAAAGCTAGAATGGAGCCCTATAATTTCACCAAATGCAAAAGCATCTAGGGATGTTAAAAAGCACATACAACAATCATCTCCAAGAAGGAAAGTGAAGAAGACATCTTTATTACCTCCGGGTGAACTAGATCAATATTGGGAAGGACCAGACGATGACAAAGTTTTTACATGCACATATAAAGGATGTGGGAAGAAATTTACTAGGAGGTATAACGTTCGATCCCATATACAGACACATTTAAGTGATCGTCCGTTTGCATGTTCATACTGCCCAAAAAAATTCGTGAGACAACATGATTTGAATAGGCATGTCAAAGGACACTTAGAAGCTAGATACTGCAAATGCCCATGTGGAAAAGAATTTGCAAGACTTGATGCAATGAAGAAACATAGAGAAAGAAATATTTGCATTGGAGGAGTTTCAAGTACTACAAACAATTGTATTACAAAGCCTCCTAAAAAATCTAAGAATAGTATTATTGATGAAATAACTTCTGATAAGATAAACGAGGAGTTGAGCTCGTCCAATCAAGAACCCATTATGTCTACAAATTAAGGTTCTCATGCATACTTCTTATTTCTCATTTTCAATTCTCATTGCATCAAAACAATTTGTTTTTTTAACTTTTATTAGACATTTATTGTATATTGAATACGAAAGACTTTATAATGCCCCGAGCATTCCAAATTATATATTGATGTGTAGCGTTATATACATTTAAGTACATTCTGTACTGGTGTGATCGGATGTATGGAGATATAGATTTAGGATTGGATAGTGGATTCTTGTAATTAGTTCAAATTATTGTCCATTTCTTCTTGTTTGTGTATTTTTAAATGCTGGCCCAAATTATCTGCTCTACTGAATTTCTTCTGACAAATAGAGCATTCATATGGCTTTTCAAAAGTGTGCAATGACCTAAAGTGCCTCTTCAAATGCTCTTGCCGCTTGAATCTTCTTGAACAGTAGTTGCATTGATATATTTTTGACATATCTACTAAATCTGCTTCTTTATTCTCTTTACGGCCCCTAATTCTTGTTTTAGAGCTTATTATGTTAGAAGGAAAAATTTGGGTATTAGGAGGTAAGTCCAAACTTTCCAAGTCAATTTCAACATCAACATCTTTACTTATATCTGTATCAATGATATATGCCTGCTCATCACTATCCTTTTTCTTCAGAATTAGTTTTGATCCCAATATTCTTTTGGATGCACTAGCAAATGTTGACGTTGAGGAGTTAGCCATAAAACCTGACTTTTTGGTATCGATGTGGCTAGTATTATTCGAAGAAATATTCGAAGAAATATTCGAGGAACATGTGCTTTCATCCTCTTGCTTGATACCTTCAGTTCGATTAATATCCAGATTACTCAAACTGTTGTTAAGAATGTTATTCTCAATTACATTCAGATTAATAGGTTCAACCTTTATCTTACCCTTACTCTTTTTACTAACAATATTTTTCCTCTTTCCAACCTTTTCAAATAATGCAGCATAATCAGGTTCCTGTTGACTTGAACAACCAGATTCATTATTCAAAACAAAATTACTCTGAGGAACATACTCACTCACTCCCACAGTTGAATTTGGTGCAGTAGTAGATGAGGATACACTTTGGTTTAATGATGAATCTTGACCAGAAATGTTTCCATGTTCGAAGCTACTAATCTCGTTACTAAGTTTAGACGAATCCTCTTGTCTAAATGGATCGTTACCATCATAGATCTCAGTCTTTACCGGAGTTTTAAACCTCGTAAATATACTTCTTTTTGGCTTCTTAGGCTTTTTACCACCGTTTGTACTTACAAATAATTGATCGGCTTCAGCAAATTCTTTTGTAGGACTCATCAATAAAAATTCGTTTCCATCATCCTCAACCTTTATATTTGTAGTACTTGCAGCTGGTTCATTGTTTTCGTCGGTGACATTAACACTTTGACCCTGCGAGCTTTTAAAAATGCTTCTTATCTTATATCTATTTTGAACTGGAGATGCGAAATTAGAATATCCATGCGGTGAAACTGGAATTGTGGTTGAATTTGGTGAGTTGTCAGGAGATCTTTGGTTGCCATTTATGAAAGGTATATAATTGGTGATTGAATTAGTAAAACTGGCATATCTACCATTATTTTGAGGCCGGTGCCTTTGTGCAGACCTCTGGCTATCAATTGACGGTCTATTATTCTGAAAGAGATCAATTGATTGCCTGTGAATAGATGTGGGTGGTTGATCCAACGAACTTCTAGTAATATACTGATGTGCAGAAAAAAAGGAGGGTTGAGTGGAATATACAGAACCCACAGACGGAGTTAACGATGTTGTAGTAGTTAGTGGTGATAAGTCATTATAATGATTGTTCATGTGGTTTACCTGTTGATTATCTCCTCCGTACATGTTCGAATTAGTATCAGAACCTACCTGGCTATTTTGCATGTGCAAATTATTTTGGTCGTCATGTACAACCTGTAAATTCTCTGGTGTATGTGAACTGATAGATAATGAATATTGTCTCCCGTCAGAATCTAGATCTCTTGGGTTCATGGCACCTATAATTGCCAAATCAGGTTGGTTATATTGCCTAGGAGATTCCATAGCGATATCTTGTTCTTTAGATACCATTTCCATTATAGGATCATGATACAGATCTAAGGTAAATGAGGGGCTATCTTCCTCCATTCTATCGTACATAACAAAACCACCTGGCATATTCATATTAGTATTCAGGTTGTAATCAGCACCTTTCTGACTAAATCCAACAATTCCCTCTGTCTCGCCATACATTTGTTGGCCACTCCTATTATTATTTATTGGGTACAGATTCATTCCATAGAACCCATTATAGTCATTATCATCTGTGCCACCAATTGAAGTTTTACTGCCATTATCTACCAGCGATTGATTCACTCGATCAAGCTCTTCATAGCGGTAATCTGAATATATAGGATTACCATTAGAATCATTGTTTATATTCATCTTGGGTTACACCAATATTCTCTAATAAATTATGGCACCAATATATATGTCTGTCTGAGTTTAATGTGCCAAGGATACCGCTCACTTTTGAATTAATTTTTGCGGGCGAGATAATTACAGATAATGAATCTCGGAAAAGATAATTATTCTGATGATATATTACAATTATACTATACAAATCACTATTTAAAATTAAACGTCTATAGTTTTTTCTGCTGATGGTACTCTCTGTCTTAAACTTGATTTTGAGTCTTTTCTAGTCACTAATGGCATTTCTGTGTCTTGAGAAATACATTCCACCAGATCATTGTTATTTACGTATTCCAATTCCTCTGGTATATTGTCCTTAAGTAGTGCTGTAAGGTCTTCTCTGGTAGAGGATAAAGATCTATCAAGATCAGGATTAGTAATGCGCAAGACTGATCTTCTTTTTGAACTTACAAGAACTTGAACGTCGACTTCATCATCAATGTAGGATTCCGTATCCGACGGTATATCTTCCACTGGTTCCATTTCATCTAAACGATTTATATCAATTGATCTCTGCTCATGAGTACCCGGAAGATCACTATGGCTGGATTGTCTCTTGTTAGAAATAGCTATAATACTTCTCTTTGGTTTGATTGAATTTGTATCACTTAAATTAGTAGGTGACATCGGCTGACTACCGCTTAATGAAAAGGATTCCTTAATTTTTGACATGGATCTGTTAATTAACGCATTTTGCATTGGTGAGATTTGGGTTTTGAATGAAGACTTATGTATGGTTGCGGGAGTCAATGGTGCAGGCTCAGGAGTTGATGTATCACTACTCAATGTGTCATTTGATGGTAAATAACTAGTCCTAATAGGTTTCAATCTCTCTTCGTCATATCTTTTTCTCTTTTGGAACCATGATTCGAAAGAAGCGACTTCTAGTGTTGAATTGGTGTCATTCATGAAATTTCTGGATTTCTCTGATATCGTGGATTCTTGATCATAAAAGTTACCAATTTGATAATCCATATTATTTAGTTCATTTATTTCTCTTTGCTTCTTTCTCCTTTTAACATAATACAAACTTCCAATTATTCCAATGGCCACCCCAAATACCGAAAATACACTTCCAATAATGGCCCTATTCTTGATTGTAGTATTGCTACTATTACCGGAATGATTTGATGTCGATTTAGTAGAGGCAATGCTTTCGACACTTTGAAAATTTTCAATGTTATACAAATTGATAGTATACTGGGCACTTTCGTCTCTCTTGGTGAAATCTGTAGAGTTGATAACTACCAATGTTTCAAATAATGTAATAGCCCCAAAAATTTCATCATAGTCCATACTAGTAGTGATATTTTCCCACACCCAGTTACTATTTTTAATACTGAGTTTTGCAAAAGCGGGCGACGCAACATCATCCACTAAATCTCCACCTATTAATATTATTTCCAGAACCTCAAGTTCACTTGCAATTGATTGAATTGAAGTGTTTGAGAGTTGATTAAATACTGGTAAAGCCAATCCGTACTTTCTTGAATCAATGATATTGGTATCGTCTTTTTTTACTTGTTGGAAGGACCATCCTGAGTTAAAGTCCCAAGTAGCTAATTGATACATATTTAACCAGGCATTTTCACTCTGCCCTCCTATTAAGATTTGAGTTTGCGAATCTGGACCTAACGCATTGGCGGCACCGTAGAAAGGCAGCGGTTTTGTTGAAGTCGTTATATTTGAAAATTGTAAAGTAGACATATCAAATGAAAGTATCCTATCTGAGACTTGGCTATTAATTTCGCAAAGTCCTCCATAAATGTATACCATTCCTTCGACAGTTGGCGATGAAATATAGCTTGCATGTTGAAGAAATGATGCATCATCTATATTACCATAATCTAATCCTTGAACATCAGACCAACTATCTGTCTCGTTATTATATTTGATCAATGAAATTAATCCTCCTCCACATGTATCTTTGTCAGAATTTGTTGCTGTTAAAGTACTGACGAAGCCATACAAATTTCCATCTATAATTACAAGCGTGGAATTCTCCGGAGGTGACGAAAGAGCATTTATTTGCTGTCCATTTTTTAAATCCAAAATTCCTTCACTATCAAAACCTGTAATGGAAAAGTTTAGCATAACCAAGTCATTGTTTTTTAAATGTACATATGCTTTCTCGTCTGTGAAAGAGTATAGAGCATTCCAATTTTTGTTTGTTTCGCAATCACCAAATGATAGTAGATAAATAGATAACACAAGCAAGCTAGCTAATATTCTCATCCTGCTTATTGAATAATTACCTTTTACAATACTTGATTCTTTTCTTTATATTTTATGTTCCTTATCCTTCCTTCGATATTGTTACTATTAAGAAGAAGAATGTTGTTTACATAATTGCTTAATTAGGAAAATGAGATCTCGCATAATGATATACCGTTAACTTGGAAATGGTCTTAGGTCACTACTTGAACGTGGGGTACAATTACTTGAATGATAGTACTCAGTATCAAATTATTTGTGGTTTTCAACTAAGCTACTTTGGAACTATGAAGAATATTATAAATATGAATAGGATATGAATAGGATTAAGTGAAAAAATATGCATATGCTATAATAATTGAAGGCCGCAAAATGCAACCTGTTATGAATACTTACTGAATAATTTATATAAACAAGCTCTGTGTACATTGACGTATCGCCTCCTATGAAATGTATACATGCACCTTCTGATATAATTTTACAGGTCTATGTTAAGAACTAAGTACATTTTATATGAAAAATAGTTCATCAAGCCTACCTATATTCACACAACTTGATCTGTAATTATAAAAAAAGAATAGCTATCTTTAGAATTGATCACTACTATCTCTGTCACCTTTCAATATGTATAACGTTCATAGAATCAACTAATTTCGGTAAATGTTGATCTGGAATTTCTTCGATTTGAACCCACCTCAATCTTTAATAATATATAGAAACAAGTTAAATATAAGGAGAGTAATTGGGGGGTAATATCACCTATAGGCGTATCTCTGTTGGAGATATACCCACCATATCAATTAGTTGAGAAGGTGTCCTTTAGAAAAAGTCACCTGACACTGCGATTACTCATACTTGAAAAAGAAAGATTTTTTACCATGATATAAACGAAAAAAAATTAGAATAGGTACTTACAGGATTGATTCCTTCTAAAATAAAACCAGGCATACTCTAGTTATAAAACACCATGTCTTCATTTGGTACCATTTTTCGTGTCACTACTTACGGTGAATCCCATTGTAAATCTGTCGGTTGTATTGTCGATGGTTGTCCTCCAGGTTTAGACTTAAGTGAAGCGGACATCCAACCACAATTGACTAGAAGAAGACCGGGTCAAAGTAAGTTATCAACTCCAAGAAATGAAAAAGATCAAGTGCAAATTCAATCAGGTACTGAAAATGGTAAATCGTTAGGCACCCCGATCGGTATGTTGGTTAAAAATGAGGATCATAGACCAAATGACTACTCTGAAACTGACTTATACCCAAGACCATCTCATGCTGACTGGACTTACATACAGAAGTATGGTGTTAAGTCTTCCTCAGGGGGTGGTAGATCCTCTGCTAGAGAAACCATTGGTAGAGTTGCAGCTGGTGCAATTGCTGAAAAATTATTAAAGAAAGCCAATAATGTTGAAATTGTAGCATTTGTCAGTAGTATTGGAAGTGTTTCCATGGATAGAAATCCTTTGGATTTAACTTTCCAAAATGTTTTGAACACTATAACTAGAGAAGAAGTCGATGCCTCTGGCCCCATCAGATGTCCAGATGCCAACGTCAGAGATGCAATGGTGAAGGAAATCGAAAAATACAGAGACTCCAAAGATTCTATTGGTGGTATTGTAACCTGTGTAGTCAGAAATTGTCCGGTTGGTTTAGGTGAGCCATGTTTTGATAAATTAGAAGCAAAATTGGCACATGCTATGTTATCTATTCCAGCCACTAAGGGTTTTGAATTTGGTTCTGGTTTTATTGGTACTGCTATTCCAGGTTCTCAACATAATGACGCGTTCTACTATCACGGTGATAGTGAAAGATTAAGAACTAAAACCAATAATTCTGGTGGTATTCAAGGTGGTATTTCCAATGGTGAAAACATTTACTTCTCTGTTGCTTTCAAGTCTGCAGCTACTATTTCTCAAGAGCAAGAAACTGCAACCTACGATGGTAAACATGGTGTTTTAGCTGCGAGAGGTAGACATGATCCTAGTGTTACTCCTAGAGCTATTCCAATTGTTGAGACTATGACAGCTTTGGTTTTGGCAGATCAATTATTAATTCAAAAGGCTAGAGATTATGGTGCTAGCATTGTTAGCAGTAATTAGGATACGATTTTATAGTGAATGCAAAAATATTGTGAATTAGTGTATGTACAGGATTATAATTTTAACTAACAAAATCACTTTGTTCGAAGTGATTTTATAGTACAACTATTATTTTATCAACATGGATTTGGTACAGAGTATATTATTAACTTTCCTAGGTGGGCTTATAATCATTTTAGGAGTATTTTATCTCCAAACAGCCAGTTTTGGAAAAAATGCCACTGCATCAACTTTACAAAAGCCAACTTTCTTAATCTTAGGTTTAAATAATAGTGGTAAGACATCATTATTCTACAAATTAATTGCTAATGCTTCGGACGAACCTTCAGATATATCTGTAAGTACAGTATCTTCTATGGAACCTAATATCACCGAAATCAATATGCCCTTCGCTAATAGTTCAATTGGTAAGAAATATCAATTGATTGATTATCCTGGACACTTAAAGTATTCTAATTTATTAGACAAATTGATTATGGAAGATGTAACATTGAAAAAAATCAAGGGGGTCATCTATGTGATAGATTCCTCGTCTGTTTCTATTAAGCAGGGTGAACTGATTAAGTCAATCGCAAGGATTTTATTTCAGTTATTTACCAAGACAGAAAGACTCATTAACGGTATTGACTTTGCATTTGCAATTAACAAGCAAGATTTGTTTGATTCGATCCCAGTATTCAAGGTAAGAGAAATGTTAGAAACCGAAATCAATAATTTGATCAAAGAAGAGTTAGAAAGCAAAGAAAACAAAAACTCGGGAATTGATCAAGATGACGAAAATGGTATAGACGAAGCTGACTACGAAAATATGAGAGACTTTTGGTTATCTGTCGTGGGTAAAGGTGATTTTAAGTTTGACTTATTAGAGGGTAATATGGATTTCATTGGAGGTTCCGTGTTGAAAAACAAGGTTGACTCATGGGAAAATTGGTTTGATGAAAAAGTCGTTAATCAATAGAGATTGTATATACATTGACTCAATAATTATATAATACTGAGATGAATAATTCTAAAATGCAATATGTTGGATGAAAGTTTCAACGTCATAAATAGTCAATTGTCCCGCTTCCCCAAGGTATTTGTAGGAACACTTGGGAAAAACCCAGGACTATGCAATTCTTGATCTCTTTTCTGGGCTATGTGAGTCTTAAATTGGTTCTGAAGTCGCATTTTGTAGATCCCTTTATCTAAGGCATACTTCAGGAATTTATAAAGAGCTATTTTGTCTGATATATCATTTAAGCTAGTATTAAGTATAGTAAACTCCTTTTCAAGCTCTTTATACTTGTCCTCTGGCTTTTTCTTTTTGTCAGATGCTTCTTCCTTATCTACCAGTGTCTCCTTTTTAGATCCTAAGCCAACTTTCAGGGCTAATCGACTCCAGTTATATGGCTTATTTGCTTCCATATCTTTCTGGATGGTTTCAATCTTTTTTTCTATCTCATTCTTCTGAGACCTCATTTCAACGTATTCTTGCAGCTCAATTGGGACACTAAAGTTAGGATCATTCAAATGAGCTGGGCATAAGTAAAAGAAGTCTCCCTTATTTTCGGCAAGTAAAACTGTCGAGCTTGGTTTGTAGCATATAACACAACTTTTGGAGTCAGCTTCAGGGACCCTTTTCACAATATATATGTTGGGGAATGGGGCTCTATTCATCTGGTATATGAGGATCTCCGTTCTTCTCGGCGGCTAATTCGTATAAGATTCAATAAGTACTCGTAACTACCACAATAGGAAGGATGTCCAAACTTAACTCAATTTTCCCACAACTCTTTTATGGCACTTGCTGTGTGTTCACACTTGTGTGTATCTGCGCTATTACCACGTATGGAGATTTTACACATTTCCTTATCCCCCATCTTATCAATCATCCCCATGCTTTGTTACCATATTGTGTTAGCCGGGTAACATTACCCAACTGCGGGAAATTTCAAATTTTTCTTTTTCTCCCAGGTCGAAATTTTCTATGGCAAGAAGCCCTTTTTCATCATTAAAAAAAAAACAATCATAATATAGCAACATTTGTATTATTGGCTATTATTAAATTTTTTTTAATAAACATATATTTCAAGGAGAACTATCCGGTATACACTTTCATATAAAAGGGAATATATCTTTGATAGAACTAAAAGTGGTGTTGAAGACTAGATAAACACGACTTATATTCACCATCCCCTAATAATAGTAAACGTAATTGCACTAATTTTTTGAAAGTTTCGACTGACAAATAGAAGAATTACTAAAGGAGTGTACCATAGGTAGTAAAGAAAATAATTTTTGGAGATAAATATTTACGTGTTAATTACATTCGTGGATACTTCCTTGACTTACTGATTTATAAGTTTAACTTCCCCATCCGATACTAAAGTTACCGTTGGAGTTGAGCTAGATTCTACAAGGAATTGACGACATAGACAAGAACATCCCCTGAATTAACAGATTTAAAAACGTCGGTCTGATTAAATTGAACACAGTGTGTAATTAATTTGACAAACATTTTTTGCCCCTAACATCGGTCGATAATATAGCATAGAAAGCCATACACAATCATGTCTGTTGATCATCAAGAAGCTGACATTGACTCCATTGTTGATAGATTATTAGAAGTGAGAGGTTCCAGACCTGGTAAACAGGTCACTTTGTTAGAACACGAAATTCGTTACTTATGTACCAAAGCCAGAGAGATCTTTATTCAACAACCAATTTTATTAGAATTAGAGGCTCCAATTAAGATTTGTGGTGATATTCACGGTCAATATTACGATTTGTTACGACTTTTTGAATATGGTGGTTTCCCACCAGAAGCTAATTACTTATTCTTGGGTGATTATGTTGATAGAGGAAAACAATCATTAGAAACCATCTGTTTATTATTGGCTTATAAGATTAAGTATCCAGAAAATTTCTTTATTTTAAGAGGTAACCATGAATGTGCTTCAATTAACAGAATTTACGGTTTTTATGATGAATGTAAAAGAAGATATAATATTAAATTGTGGAAGACCTTCACAGATTGTTTTAACTGTTTGCCCATTGCAGCCATCATTGATGAAAAGATTTTCACTATGCATGGTGGTTTGTCTCCAGATTTGAATTCAATGGAACAGATCAGAAGGGTTATGAGACCAACCGATATCCCGGATGTCGGATTGTTATGTGATTTATTATGGTCTGATCCTGATAAAGACATCACAGGTTGGTCAGAAAATGACAGAGGTGTGTCGTTCACATTCGGTCCTGATGTTGTTTCCAGATTCTTACAAAAACATGATATGGATTTAATTTGCAGAGCGCATCAAGTCGTAGAAGATGGTTATGAATTTTTCTCCAAAAGACAATTGGTTACTTTATTCTCTGCACCAAATTACTGTGGTGAATTTGATAACGCCGGTGCAATGATGAGTGTTGACGAAAGTTTGTTATGTTCCTTCCAGATTTTAAAGCCAGCTGATAAAAAACCAAGGTATCCACCTGCAAACGCGGGTGCCAATAGACCAGTTACTCCACCAAGGAAACAAAAGAGAGGTTCCAAGTAAAAGCTTTTGCTTTCAATTGATATGTAGGTCAATATGCCATCAAAAATGCATATAATTTTGCACATTCCAATTCTGTTTTTTTATTACTAGTGAACCTCGCGCTTGTTTCTTGTTTATTAATCTTCATGACATATTCCTATTGTTGCTTTAAGTTGTCTTCTATTTCCTTCTGCTTTTTGTTTTCGCCGTTAAGGTGAGTTTACTTTTTTTTATCCATAACTTACAACTGCTGCTATGATTTTATTTTGATCGAAGGGCTTGTATATCTGAATTGGAATTAAATTTTATTTGGAGGCGAGACAAAGCATGGTCCCCAGGAAGTATAAAATTAAAAATCCATATTACATCCAGAAAGATGACAAGAATAATTAAAAAAGAATATCAACAATATATATGAACAAGGCTCAACGTTGCTTTTTCTTCTAAATTATTTTAGGTATAGATTTAGGAAATAATTTAATCGTATATAGTCTTTTATTTCTTAATTCTCCCCTTTGTTATAAAAATTCCTTCCTTGAAGAGCAGTTTATCCTGAATTTTTAAGAGTCGAATGGTTGAGTCTGCGAAGTGATTTTTATAGTTTTAAGATTATCATTATACTTTTATATTTGAGATTTTTTAAAGAATAGCCTCCAAATGAAATCAACCCCTACTTCATCTTCTTCCATATACGGCAGATATATGGAATTAATTTTAGTGAAATTTTATTCTATTAAATGATGTTTTAAATGTGTTCTATATTTTTAATAAATAAATTTTGTTTTACATTACCTTACAATTTCGCAGCCACACTTCTTTGTGAAAAATTAAAACTACTCTTGACAAAAGTAAAAGGAGTAGAATAGTTTGTTTTTATACCTTGTAGTGAACTATAAATAGAGAGCTGGGTTCAATGCATAATCATTTATCATCGCCAAAAGTTCACAAATCTGCATTACTTCTTTGAAATAAAAAGCCATACTAGCTGCTCGTTAAATACAAAGAAATATATAATCAATATAATACATATACTAATATAAGTCAAAATTCTTCCTTCTAAACGTAAATGTTTCATTATCTCCATGTTCATGTTCTCCATGTTCTTAAAGATTAAAACGACACAAAACAGGTGTTCACGTGAATGATATCTCACGTGTATTATATATTTTTCAGGGCAATATACCTCAGAAGCATCTTTTTCAATGATCATTTATTATGTAATCAACCTCGAAGAAAAAATGAAAAATTCTGGGTTGGATTCCTCACTCTAGGGTTGAAAAAAACTTAATCCATTAAGAAAGAAGTAAACAGGTACTTTAATATACAACAGAGTTAAGTTACAATGGTACGTTGAAATTAGTTAAAATATTATGACATTTAATGAGTATGAATAGATAACTATTGGAAAGACATAGGTGTTATTGATTTGTTTTTATGTTAAAATATGAAGTGAAAACTTTTTTGTTAGTGGAAGTCAGAAATTTAAAAGTAGTAGAAAGAAAAGTTGAAATAGCTAATATTATGAAATGTTGAAGGATATTCATTAACTGTTAAAATTAAGATGTAATACAGACTAAATCATTTAACTTTATTTTTGTGATGGGCGATCTTACCATTCAAAATTATAGTGAAATTAAGAATTCCTGCTTTCTTCGCCAATAAATTGATCTATATCGACTTATTAAAGACGTCATATTCTAAAGTTGACTCGATACTAACTGTTTCATAGGTTTTAGTTCAAGATTTATTACACCCAAACCCAGCTTCTGAAGCTCAACAACACAAATTAAAGAACTTAGTTCAAGCTCCAAGATCTTACTTCATGGATGTTAAGTGTCAAGGTTGTTTAAAGATCACCACCGTCTTCTCTCACGCTCAAACCGCTGTCACTTGTGAAGAATGTTCTACTGTCTTATGTACCCCAACTGGTGGTAAGGCCAAGTTAACCGAAGGTTGTTCTTTCAGAAGAAAGTAAATGAATTAATTTTTGGTGTTTTAATTGGTTGTTATTTGCTTGACTCATATAAATTTATATATAACTGATAGTGCAGGTTATATGGTCAAAGCAAATATTAATTGTTAACTGTGTTCACAAGTGGGCATTTTTATACATAATTAGAATGCAAAAAATTGGCGTTGAAATCGAATAAAATATTTAGGTTAATAAAAACTATAATGCATATTATGGATAATTATAAAAAAGTAAGTTGTAGATATTTAGATCTTTGGATTCTGTAAAATACATTTACGTAGTTCACTTGTTTCTTTGCATGACTAGAAAAAATTACGATCATAAATGAGTATATTAAATAAGTCACCTATATACTAACACCAAAGCAAAAGCTTTAATTCTATAAATCATAATTTCTGCTTAGCCGCATTATGGCGAACAACTTCATCAATCGCCTTAGCTACTCTTTCAACATTACTTTCATTTAAGCCTGCAACAGAAGCTCTACCAGAACTGACCAAATACACACCATGGACCTTCTCCAATCTAGAAACCATTTCTGGGCTCAACCCAGTAAACGAGAACATACCACATTGGTTAGTAATGTGATCCCAGTTACCAGGAGTTTCTAATTTAAGTAAGGATTGCTTCAACTTATTTCTCATGTCCTTTATTCTAGAACTCATGGTAATTAAGTCAGCTTCCCACTGTTTCTTTAATTCTGGAGTAGTTAAGACCTTGTGGACGATCTTAGCACCGTAAGCAGGTGGATTAGAAATTTCTGATCTGATAAACTTGTTTAATTGAGACTTAATTGCTCTGTTCAATGCATCATCTTTCTCAATATTGACAATGTGAATTGCACCCACTCTTTCACCATACATACCGACATTCTTTGCGAAAGATTGACAGATGATAATAGGTACCTTAATAAGTTTAGAATCAATAGCTAACCTGATAGCATAAGCGTCCTCTTCAAGGTTACCACTGGCAAATCCTTGGTATGCCGAGTCAAATAATACGACATGGCCATTTTTAGATATAGCTTCTAAAATTTGTTTCCATTGTTCTTTACTTGGGTCTAATCCAGTAGGATTGTGGGCACAAGAGTGTAATACGAATATAGAACCTTTCTCAGCAGAGTTAATCGTGTTCAAGTAACCGTCAATGTCGATAGACTTGGTGCTAGCATTCCAGTATGGATAGGTCTTGACAGTTAAACCAACACTTTCAAAGATTTGGTTGTGGTTAGCCCATGTTGGTTTCGATACATAGATGTCATGTGAACCTGAGTAGAACTGCTTCAAAAATGCACCTGCTAAATGTAAAGATCCAGTACCACTCAAAGATTGTTGACTGACAACTCTTCCCTCGGTTAAGGCTGGGGAATTATTGCCTAAGATAATCTTAGCACTCTCCTTCAAAAATGGCTCGTATCCTGAGATAGACAAGTACTCGTGATTATAACCTTCAGAGTGGATTAATTCTGCCTCTGCCTTTCTGACAGATGGTAAGATCCATGGCTTACCATTATTATCTCTGTAAGCACCGATACCTAAATCGACTTTGTCTTTGCGATCATCTTCGTTATATCTGGCTTTTAAGCCAAATAATGGATCTGGTGGTAACTCGGTAAGGTTATTAAAGAATTGTGCCATTGTATTATAGAGTAATAAAGTAATAAAAGCTGTTAATTGAAATTTTGATTTATTTATGGCGATATTTACCTTAAATAGTTACTTTTCACCGAAGTGGGGAACCGCTGCGAGTCATGTGATCAGAAAAGCTGGAGTTAAGGATACAGTTACAAAAATCAATACTAGTGAATTTTAACGGATGTATATATGAACGATTTAGGGTAAGTATAGACAATGAACCTATACGACGGCTCTAACCTCAAAGAATCTCCTCAAGTAGTAAATTTGGAAGAGGGAATTTGCGCCAACGACGATAATTTGGAAGACTGACCACCATTTTACTCTAGAGTTGGTGGATTCCGCGGTATTTCTGTGGGTTCTTTCTCTGATAACCAAGTATTCTTGTTCAGCCTTGACATCATTGGTCAATTGGCTCAATCTCTGGATTGCATAGTCTAAAGTGTCGGATTTAGGGTCGTTAACATCGATGTATACAACACCATGGACATTGAAAGAGACATCAATGTCGACTCTGTTAGATCTCTCGTTAGAAAAGCAGTATTGATATTTACCTGATGAAGGAGCTCTGAGGTTTTCGTCACCATGGGCAAAGGATTGTCTTTGTAAAACAACATTGCCGCTTGGAGCAATGATCTAAAAGGTGTTAGTATACTAATTATTTGAAAAATCACCAAAATCACTCTCTGGGGTTGTTGATCTGCAATAATACGTACGTGGAAGTCAATAGTGTGTTGTTCAGCACTTCCTGGATCTCTAGACCCAGCCTGGAAACTAATGGCTAACTCATCATTTGTGTTTAAGTTCTCGAAGAAACAACGCTTTCCTCCTGGTGGTAACAACACATTGTGGGCATTTACAGCCGCAAGTATTGTTAAAAGGAATGTGAAAATAATAGCCTTCATTCCAAAAACCTTATAGCTGAATTTTGTTGTCAATGTTTAAGACGAAATAATGCTGTGAAATATTAGACTAGTGATCTTCTGGGATTTTTAACACGCGTCCATATAAGATTTTTGAGAAATGTGCACTACTTAATCTTTCGAAGTTATTTTAGCAGCTATGAAAGGTCCCAGATTAGAATGTTTGGTGAAATACGAAACTATTTGAATAATATATGCATTAACTATATATATATTGTTTCAATATATGAAAATCACATATTGAAAAGATATTAATTTTTATTTGGTTTTTCGATTCTTGATATTTGATTTGGGTATTTTTTCAGTTACAAAGGTTTCATTATTTCATCGTATAACATCTTCTTCAATTCCTCAATGCTAAGCTCATCCTTTTTCCTATCAAAGTCAAAGAAATCTTCTGGAATTTTCTCACTCACTGGCTCGTCGTTTGGGTCATGGTATAATTTGAGATATGGGTGGCATAATGCATCGTCAACTGTGATACGTTTAGCAGGATTGAAAATAAGAAGCTTTTCCAAGAGATCAATAGCAAGTGAGTTGACGTCAGGATTATTCTGGAAAAGGTTTTGGAATGGGATTTTCTTGCAAAATGGTAGAGATCTAATATATTCTCTTGCTCTCTTTGATTTGATATTATAGTAGTCTTCCATATTTGGAGTTCCTAATACCTCCATTATTAACCATAATTGGTTATGGTAATCTCTTCCTGGAAACAAAGGTCTTCCGGTTAACATTTCTGCTAAAATACACCCAACAGACCACACATCTATTGCAGTGGTGTATTCTTGGAATGTTAACATGATTTCTGGCGCCCTATACCATCTAGTAGCTACATACTCCGTCATAAACCCGAAATTGTCCTCACTAGATGCTATTGATCTTGCCAACCCAAAATCACAGATTTTCAAATCACAGTTTGAATTCAAAAGCAAATTAGAAGGCTTCAAATCTCTGTGGAGAACGTTAGCCGAGTGCATGGCTTTAAGTGCACGCAATGTTTGGTAAATGAAGTATTGAATATGATCGTCACTCAATTTCTGAGTTCTGATAACTCGATGCAAATCTGTCTCCATAAGTTCCTGGATTAAGTATATTTCATTAAACGATTCATAATTTAATGGTCTTTGGATTGCCAAAATGCTGATAATGTTCTCATGGTTGAAATGCTTTAATAACTTGAGTTCTCTTAATGTACGGAGACAGAGCATGCTTCTTTCAAAGGGCTCTATCTTCTTGATTGCAACTTTTTGTTGTGTAGGTTTATGCAAAGCTGAACACACTATACCATATGCCCCTTCCCCTACGATTTCGAGGATTTGATAGTGGTTAGATACGTTGAACGAAACCTGTCTTGATTGATTCGGATCAACATTCATGATGGCTTTTACAAATGTTTTGTAGCACTTCTACTGAAAATACTATTGTTTTTAAATATTACCCACACTTGTTCATTCAGTTAGAGCTCAATGTTTCAGAAGAAAATTCGACCTGCGCGATCTAACACGATCGACTGAAACACAATAGGACTAATTCTGATACATTAATTCATATAAAAACGCTATTACCCATATATAAGATCAACATAACCATATACTTAGGTTGAACTATAAGCTACATAAAGTTATCTGTTGCTAAAATTTTGAAGAAAAATTTTTCTTTGAATTATAAGAACACATTAGTTCACTTCTTCTTTCTACCGAAAATCCCTCTCTTCTTCTTCCCTTCTGGTCTCAACGAGGTGGCACTATAGTTTCCTGCTTGGTAAACACCTTGCTCTTCACCAGTATTAAAGTTTATTACTGGTCTGTCGTAACCAGTTTCTCCTAGTTGGTCGGTTCTATCACTGCCCAAATTGTAGTATGAAAAATCTTCATGGAATCCCCATCCCAAACGAGGGGTCTCAAGTTGGTCTCTGTAGGTCAAGTCACCGGTGATGGCATATTCAAAACTTCTGATGGTATCGAGAGGTCTTTCGTTTCTGGCTCTAGTTGGGTTGGAAATATCTGGTTGGACAATTTGGGTGCCAAATACATCCTTGAAATCACTTGAACCCTCGCTCAAGTAACTTGGTCTTCTGTTTTCTTTTGAGTGGTCGGCAGCTTGTTCGAAGGGTTGTGCTTCATTTACAGCACTCAAAATAGGATCGTGAACATTACCAGTATGAATTTTAAAGTTTGCTTGATCTTGTGCGCTGATAACACCTCCCTCATATTTGTTTTTACCAGATTTTGATCTAAAAATGGCCATATTGTCTATCTATGTTATTTTATAAACTTATTATAGTTATTAAGGTCTGTATAGTGATTTTTCTAATATTTTAGTGATGGGCTCCGCCTGGTTGCTAGTTTTCTACTCCTGGATTCTTTTTCTGTTTTCCGGATCTTCCTAAGAATAAATTCTGTACTTTTCCTTGAATGAAATTATTTTACACAACTCAAAATCTACTAGAATATAGATAAAATTTGATACCGTTCACACTATATATATAAAAATAAAAATAATATATAAAGGAATCAGCATATACTAATATAATTTCCGTTGAGAGCCCGGGTAGTTGACAATCGATTTCTTGAATACTTCTTCTTTCAGGCTATGCTCAAAGGAGGCAGGATGAGAGATCCGCAATCAATGATATTGGTCCCGTGCCTGGTAATGGGACTTGTGTAAAGTTCATTTGCTATTAGAGCTGTCAGTGGTTAAGTAATATATGTTTTTAAAACTAACACAGGTCGCATATTTGATAGCTCGGCGGAAGAACTGGATTCCTATCACTAAATCAGCATAGACCCTGGAGGCGTACACCTAAGTATCAAATATACGTATAATATGCGAAATAATTAAGTAAGGTATTGTCCACCCCAGAATTCCCGACATGCGCTTACGATCGGTGAAAAAAAGTTATTTAAAATATGTACAGTGTATAAACCCACTCTTCAAAGAAATATAATTATCCGATATAGTGTAACGGCTAGCACGGTTCGCTTTCACCGAGCAGACCCGGGTTCGACTCCCGGTATCGGAATTTTTTTAAGTAGATATAAATATGGAGTCGGATTACTACATTTGGGGAAATCTTCCCAGAAACCAAAAAAAGTCAACCCGCATTTTTATTGACGTATCATATCTTGTCCATGCTTTATCATGCATGCGATGGAGGAATATCAATTACTAAGAAATACATCCATTGTCTTCCAGCAATACAGTCCAACCTTTTTAAACTATATATAAGCTGGACTTTTTTTGTTTTTTTTATTTATCTCTGAGATCCTACGATGAGTTCTGATAACGAAAAATTAAACTGCAAGGTTGAGTCGTCTCGGGAAGAAGACAGCCATAGGTTTTCCGCCTCATACATACGAAATAATGATATCGTCGGGTTAGACTTTTACGAAAAGGCACAAGATATCTCTACTGAGGAAAAGGAGTCAGAATATAGAAAAATAAGAAGAAAAATAGATAGTAGGTTATTACCTATTCTATGCGTTACATACACTTTACAATTTTTAGATAAGTTGTCCTTAAATTATGCAGCTGCTTACTCGTTGAAAGAAGATTTAAATTTAGTGGGACAAAGATATTCTTGGGTTGCAGCAATATTCAATTTTGGGTATATGTTTTGGGCGATGCCATCAAATTATATTATCCAAAAGGTGCCAGTTGCAAAGTATACTGGTATTACTATATTTTTTTGGGCCATAATATTGATCGGCCATATTGGATGTACAAACTATGGAGGAATGTTGGCTATTAGATTTATTTTGGGAATGTTTGAAGCAGGTATTTCACCATCATGTATGGCTATCTGTTCGCTATTTTATACAAGGGACGAGCAGCCTTTCAGAATGTGTACATTTTTATCATGTAACGGAATTGCTACAATGGTTGGAGCCTTGCTCGGCTACGGTTTGGGACATGCTACAGAATCTGCATTAAAACCATGGAAGTTGATATTTTTGGTTATCGGACTCATGAATTTAGTATGGTCAGTTGTATTTATCTGGTTATGTCCTGATTCACCTACAAAAGCTAAATTTTTGAGTGAAAACGAAAAGGCTATTGTTATAGACAGAATATCAAAAAACAATATTGGTTTAAAACAAAAGATATTTAAGAAAGAGCAAGCATTTGAAGCATTTGGGGATGTGACTGTGTGGATCATTACATTTATGGCCCTAGCAATAGGTATAATTAATGGGGGGGTCACAAATTTTCAATCATCATTAATAACTGGATACGGTTTCTCTGGTATAAATGCTACTGCGTTACAATTGCCAACGGGTGCAATTGAATTTGTCTTTGTTTTTCTTGGTGGTATTGTTGCATTAAAAGTGAAAAATACTAGATGTTATCTCTTTGTGTTATACTGTATTCCTGCTTTAGCTGGTTTAATAGGAATACACTTAATTAGTTTGAAGCATAAATGGGCGTTGGTAGGTTGCACCTGGCTTCTGTTCTTGATTGGAGGGCCAGCGATTCTTTGTTGGATTTTCTTATCAGCAAATATCGGTGGCAATTCGAAAAGAACCACTGCTAATGGTTTATGGTTTACTTTTTATGCCACTGGTAATATTATAGGACCAAACATTTTCTTTGCAAGACAATCACCAAAGTATTATAGTGCAATGATAGGTTTGATTACTTCATATTGCGGATTAATAGTACTTGGAGTTTCATATCGTCTTATTCTTAAGCGTAGGAACTCAAATAGAGAAAAAGAGCAAGGAGAACTAACTGAGGAACTTGCAAAAGAAGCTGTTCTTAATGGTTTTAAAGATTTAACTGATTTTGAAAATAGAGGATTTAGATATGCTTTATAGTTGGTTGTTTTTGAGTATTCGTAGTCTATTTATCATAACATAATTGAAAGAAATTAAATTAAACATCAATCAGAATGAATATATTATAGAGATAATCTGCATAGTTTGAATTACTGTTATACTAGACAGACAGCTAACATCCCCATATTATACAGAGCTTTGTTAACCATGGCAAAATTATCATGCCAAACTACGAAAGAAAATGTTGAATTACATTCTTATTTGGTAAATAATCTATTAGTTCATCCCATTTTGCTCCTTGAATATATCCCAAGATTTGTTTAAAGTTATGAAAGCACCCTGACAGAGCATTTGGTCCTCTATGTCCAAATTACCGGACTTATCCGGGTGTATATTACTTATAACCTTCATGTAGTTGATTTTAACTTTTTTAGGTAACATCAAGTCATTCATAGTCAATTTTTTGGTCGTGAGGAATGGAAATCCTAATCTTTCGGGAAGGATACTAGGCAATGACAATAATAAGCTTCTAATGTTATCTTCTTTACCATTCGACCACAGATATAATTTTTCATGAACAGAATCATGTAATTCAAACTTCCTTTGTTCTTCTATCTTCGCCTTATTGTCTCGTTCCTTTAATTTTGATAGATTTTCATTTGTAGGCGTTGTTGATTTACTTGAATTTGTCACAATAGGAGTATTGGCTTGGGGGATTGGTTTTGGCTTTTGTCTTGGAGGGTTGCAAATGTTGTTAACTCTTCTCTTCCCATCCATAATTTTTTTATCGTTAACACCCAATTGAATAAGTTCAACATAATCACTCAAACTTTCTTTAAATGATTCCAACATTTCCAAACTCTCTGCCCGTCTAGATAACAACTTAATATACCATGATTTGATGGTTTTGCCTCCAATTTGCACATTGGAATTATTTATATCAGCTTTATCAATAAGCTCAAGGCCAGTATTGCAATGCACTTTAGCTTTCTTATAATCTCCCAATTTAATATAATTTATTGACACATTAGAATTCATGATAATCCTTAATTCATGCTTTGGTGGTAATGCTTCTAGAGCCCTCAAATAATATTTAAGTGCATTGTCATAATCACCATTTGTATATAGTTCGGTAGCCCGTTCTTTAGAAGAAGTATAATCAGACTGCTCAAATTCATTCAATGGAGTTGAAACTGTCTTTCTAGATGGCCTAACTCTTCTTCTAGAGGAAGATACGTACATGGCTTCCTCAGTATTTCCTGATTTTTTGAAACTTTGAGATCTAGAAGTCAGTTCATTTAATCCAAGTAAATCAACCTCAGGCAATGAAGGCTGGGACCTCTCTTCTTTTGGTAAAGTTGGTGTTCCTTCAGGCTGTGGTTGCTTTAGCGGTTCCTTCTTATCAGTGATACCTAGGTTAGGAAGAGGAGAGTGAGAATTCGTAGGTACTGGATTGCTTGAGAACTCTGAAGGTGACTCTGTTCTTGGACTAGGGGTATTCGTATTAGACGAAAGTGATTCTTTAGCCATTTTCTTCCAATTATTATATCTTAATTTCGCTTTTTCCTTATCCTTTTCTCTTTGTGATCTCATAAATTCATTAATTGCATCTTTATCGATATTGTCCTCATCTGAACCATAATCTTCAGCTCCTTCTTCCCTATATTTTTTTTCGATTGCATCTGCTTTATATCTATGTTGAGATCTCATCCATGCTGGCATGTTCTTCTGATCAGGAGTGGCTGCAAGACCATCTTGGTATTGTTTAATATTTTTTATGACAGTATTCTTCGATTTATTTAAGAAGAAAGACGCTTTGTTGAAAAGATCGTTAGATAATCCATTCAATTTTGCGGCTATATCCCCGTCATCAGACATACCTAAAGGAGACTGGTTTCTTTGAGAGCTCCTCGTATTTCGTTCCAAATTTTTTGGGTTCCCTTTATTCATTATGTAATTAACACATCCTTGCAAATCAAGTCCAACCTTTTGAATTGCTTCATTTGCATCATCTACGGAAAATCCAATATCTATTAGTTCGGCCAAAACATGATCCTTTTTAGTCATTGAATTAACTGAACTATTAGAATTGTTGACATTACCCTTTGAAGTCTTAACAGCTGGTGGAATATCCTCATAACTACTCAGCTTTTCAAATTGATTTACTATTTCGGATGTTCTTTCGGGAGTCCTAGTTTGTACTTCATGAAAAGCGTCTATAAATTCATCATCTAATAAAGATCCTGAACTCTGACCCACTCCATTACTGTGAATTTTAATATTATTACCAGTTTCTGCTTCTTTACGATCCACTAAATTAAATATATCAAATGGACCATTTCCACTTTCTATTGGAATCTGTTGCGTCAGTGGAGTCAAACTACGAGCTGAGCCAGCACCAGAATTGGCATTAGAAGCTTCCGGTCCCGATAAAAAGTCTAAATTGGACCAGCTACTGTTGTTACTACCGACAAAGTTTCTACCATTAGCCTTGTCTTTGCCTTTAGTGGCTGTTTGTCTTTCCTGTAATGACAACTTGTTAGAATTAGTGTTAGCACCAGGATTAGCTGTTTGGAAAAGATCCGCAAACACATCTTTCTTAGGCGGTGCCATTTTCAAATTCCTCTTTTTCTACTATATATGTACTATCCTTTAACTAACAATTTGTGACTCCAATCTATCGATCCTTTGTTTATAACAATTTAACTATCAACGCAACATGCGTTTGATGCTATGGTCGTGTGTGCGCTAACCAAATCTGTAACCAGAATTTTTTTCAAAAGCTCATCTGAAAACATGATAAAGATTAGTTTCAACAGTTTGCAATATACATATAATACAAGATGCATTTGATGTACACATTAGGAGAAGACGGTAAAAGAATTTACACCTTGAAGAAGATAAGCGAAGATGGTGAAATCACCAAGTCTGCTCACCCAGCAAGATTCTCTCCAGATGACAAGTACTCTAAACAGAGAGTTACTTTAAAGAAGAGATACGGTTTATTACCAACCCAATAGATAGTTGATGGATATTTGTGGTAACTTGATGAGTATTATTTTTTTGATAGTAGGTATGCTGCTTGAAATGGCTAGCTATTGAAAACTTATTGGCATCAAGTAGCATATTTTTGAAACTGAGAACATTATTTCTGTGGCGTATATTTGATCCTTTGTTTTTGGTTCTTTCTATGTATCTCTGTTTGGGGAGATAAATCGTCATATACTAATTCTACTAGAAGGTTCGTATGCACATTCATATATTTTGTACTATACAATAAAATTATCATTTTTTTTTAAAGAATAAACATTTTGTGGTTGTATTATCCGTTGTAGGACTCACATACCCAGCTTTTTAATATAGTTATATCAATAGACCAACAAGAAGTATTGAGATGTATTCCATTTATTCTTGAATGGCTATTAAAGACCCCGTAAATATTGCTTTTTTCTACTTATCTGCATCACATTATTGGTCTTAGAAATGTAACATGAATGATAAGAACAATTAAGAGCAATTAACTTCTATGATAAGAATTATTAATTTAAAGTAGCATCTATATTGGCTCCTTTTTCTCTCCTGTCGCTTCAAGATTAAACTCTGAATTTCTCAAATAACTTTCCCACATTTGTGACAAGATTTCACTATCAAGGTTCCTTTTATTGATTTCTTGTAAAAACTTATTCATTGTAACAAAAGACTCATTTAAGTTTTCCTATCAGATGTTAGAACTGATCATGTGAATATATAAGACCCAAAGTTTAACACAACTTCAACATTAAAAAAAAAAAAAGAAACATACCATATTGTTAATTATACGTGATAATAAAGCATTCTGTACTTGTTCGTGTGGATTCTCCATGATATTGTGTGTATCAATCAGCTTATATATTATTAAGTTAAATCTTGTAGAATATTTATTTACATTTTATCGCGCGCGATATTCTTACTTACTATGTGATATGCTTATGAGAAGTATATGGGATGGATTTAAGCTACAATACGTTTTTAGAATCATGTGTCAGAAAGGGAAAGATCCCCATGTCTTACGTCAGGTCTAAGGAATTTTTACAGATGCTTGAAAATGCAGATATAACAAAGGATATGCCGTATGAGGAATTCTTCTATTCACGAGATGAGGATTTGAACGTCAGATACACTCGTGAAGGAGTACGATACTACCACGAAGATGACTCTTTATTTGAAAAAGAAAGTGAGACAATGTCTATATGCAAAAAAAGTATAGATTTAGGTTTAGGACATGAAGATTACACTTTTTTTAGCCGTTCAAAGTATACACATGAAAATGTTAAAGGAACTAAATACGTGGGGCTAATCGACTATGAAAGAAAGAAGAAGAGAAAAGTAGACGCAGATATAATAGTTTCTCGTCACACTTTAATTGACTGCTTATATGCGTTTTCCAATAAGACTCGATTTAGCCATTATGTAGTGTACTCGGACGGGCAGGTTTTCTTTGAGTCTAGCAGAAATGTTGACTCTACAATAGACCGGGCTACAATGACAGGTTACAATTTTGAAGAGCTTTTGACTCTGAAGAGTGAAGAAAGTTCTGGAGATTTTAAATTCGAGCCCCCAAAAAATAACGCAGTTAAGTATAATTCAATGGTAATACATAAATTTCCATCCATAAATACAAAGGTGCTTGTCTCGTGTGAAATTGATGCAGTTAGCAAACACCCTGAAAAACTAAAGAAAGAGTATGCAGATGTCTATCAATTTAAAAGAGCGATTCTTGACAATTATATGGAGCTAAAGACGAGAACTTCGCCAGCAATTCAAAAGAAAACTTACCTTCAGTGCTACCTAGCAGGCACTAAAAAGTTAGTAATAGGGGTAAAAGATAAAGATTTGATATTGAAAAAAGTTGTGAAATATGATTTACTGAATTATGGTAGTAAGAATATTCTGCCAGTTATATTGAACAAATGGTTTGCGTTCATTGTCCAGTTCATCACGCTAACAATTAAGAAATATGCTTCAAGGTACAAAAAAGGATTGTATAAAATGGTAATATTTAATAACGAGGATGTACTTAAGATATATCCTTTCAACTTGAATCAGGAACAGAAAGATTTGGTTCTCATTCCAAAATTTTTAACCTGGAGAAAGGAGTTGAAACATTCGCATAAAAAAGACATGGATGAAATAAATAAGGATCTTCTAAATTTGTCTATTTCTAATTCGAGTAAAAAGGGAAAGAGAAGAAAGAATCATCGTAAGATTCAAACCCTGCATGATGGTATTCTTGATAATAATTCACGTAAGCTTGATGCCTCCGAATCTTCTCTTGACTCAACTATGGAAGTATTTCATTCGTAATATTCGAATGTGTATTGTATCGGACACTCTATATTGTTGATTGCATATTTTCTCTCTTCTATATTTGTTTATTACAAGAATATTGGCATAATAAAAACCTCAGCACTGGCCACGAAGTATAAAATCAGCAACAACTGGTCTATGGTCACTCATATACTCTCCATTAAACTTAGAATGAAGAACACCTCTTCTCTTTAATCTCAAAATAGGATTCAGAATTCTTTTATAATCTTTACAACTTTTATCATCGATCCTCAAAGTGTATGAGGGACAAATGATATAATCTGTATTCTTTCCCCCCTCTAAAAGAACCTCGCCTTCAAATCCTGTCACTGTAGATTCAGTATGACCATAAGAATTATCTGAAGATAATATTTGCAGATCTATATAGTATTCAGAATTAGCTAATGCCTCATCAGTTGGTTCAAAATTAAGATCTCCGCACAAAAACGAGGGCCATGGGTTTATATCTTCCATTCTTCTAGTTAATAATTTCATGGCTCCTTTTTTGGATTTCTTCCCCTTTTTATCTAATTGAGTATTAAAAACATTGATGTGGTCTTCATTTGCCTTGCTCTTAAGTGTTACGAATGAAGCAATTCTTAGAGATTTAGCATCCCAACCTGGATATGCTATTCTTTGATCAACCTCATTCAACCAAAATGTATCGTTAAAAACTAACTCCCATTCTGATGGTCTATAAAAAATAGGCACAAACTCGCCAGAGTTTTTTGCATCTATATGGCCAACTCCGTATGATTTCCATTCTGGAAATTCTGGATCACAATAGCGATTTAATTCAATTAGAATATCATTTAATTGGAAGTCATTCACATCTTGTAAGGCCACTATAGTATTGGGCATAGCGTGAAATGAAATTGAAGAAGCCACTTGCTTAGATCTATCTTCCCATTTTAATTCTCCCTCCACTAAGGACTCTTCTGCTCCGTTTTTCACATTATGAGAATATATCCTGAAGTCTAAATCTTGAACATTTTTTAAAGAAAAGGATATTTTGGGGAATGGTCGGCCTTGTATTGTGGCAGGCTTTGAGCTCATATCTTCGTTTTTGAGTTTAAATATTTTCTCATCATCAACTTCAGTTGTAGCTGTAGCTGTAGCTGTAGCTGATGCAGTCTTAGCTGCTTTAATGGAATTCATCTTTTCCTCTATTATTTTTAATCCACTTGCTGGCTTTACTTGTTTGATCATCAGGAAAATCTCAGCATCCATTATTCTCTCCTTTTGATTACTATATGGATTTGATAGAAGACTCCCATCTGTGAAATTGTGAGATGTAATATAAAACAATCCATAAGAAATTGTTACCAACAATACAAGATAATAGAATCTATTTTTGCTCCTATTTTGCATTATCCAGCTCTCCACTATTTCTTCTTCTTTCGTCTGTTCAGCGAAATAATTAAAAATTACTACTAAACCTTTGAGTTATATAGTATCTATTGATATTAAATATATGAATATTAAATGGAAAACCTCTCCAAGTATTGTTTCACTTACAAAATTGGATATCAAGGGGCTAATTATATCAGTATTGAGTCAACCCCAAATTTAATTTTTGAGAGATGTTGCGAAGATTAGAACGAACATAGTTTATTTCAAGATCTAGAAAATCAATGTGATAAGAAAACAGAAATAAACATCAAATATTATGAACATGAACAATCGCTATATTAAGAGAACAGGTTTTTTATGGAAGAATAAATATGACATCAATATTGAGTTTAGCATCGATTATCATAAATGGCAAGTTTCTTATTGATAAAAATTGCATCAGAATCATTAACTATTTTCAGAAATTACATTCATATAGTTTACATCTCTTATAAATTGAGTCATAGAACTTTATGTAATCAATATTCTATGCTTTAATTAATTTACATTTATTTAGATTTTATTTAATTCGTTAAATAAATTCAAGAAAGTTAAAAAATATTAAAAAATATTAAAAACTTGAAAAAAATACATAGACATAAACAAATAGAGAGATTGTATTGAGATATATATCTATCTGTTATAATTAACATAATTTATAATAAAGCCAGGAGTAGAAAATAATGTTTATATATCATATAAAAACGATGTTAAAATGGCAAAAAATAGGTCGTACCCGGATTCGAACCGGGGTTGTCCGGATCAAAACCGAAAGTGATAACCACTACACTATACAACCAGTAATTGATTTTTGTTAGGATATCATCCTAATAACTTATTCACGTGTCCTAGATTACACACTATATATTCGCATATGTTGCAAATCCTTACTTATTTATAAAAGGAATAAGTTTTTCCTTGTTATCATATATTTACATATCAATATAACAGTTTTCTATATAATAACGTCTCCATAAGTTTATCTATTTAGGTATTATAGTCTATCCTAGTTATAAAGTCTATAAGTTTCCTAACATTTTTGTAAGAGTTCTACTCTTTATAGACGTGTTACTTATATTATAATTAATATTTAATTATATGTTAGAGATCTGGTATTTAATATAGTATATTATATTAAATTACGGGCACAATCGTATTGTGATTCGCTCGACTAACTATACTAATTATCTATGAAATGTAGCTCTATTTATACTTCGAAGCTAGATAAAACTTTCATTTCTTTTTCCACTAAGGCGTCCAGGCGATGAGCTAAGTCATAGGTGAGCTATTCCATTGGTCTGTCCATCTTCATATTGCCTAAGGCGTTATCTATCCACGATGACTTCATAAAATATTCTCTTTTATTTCATTATTTTGCATCAATATAATTATGTGTAATGGTGTCACGTGACATTGGTCGGATGAAATAAAATATATTTAACCATACGATGTAATCTTGTTGATGTACTGTATATAAACAGTACTGTATATAATCTTAATTATATGGAGAAGATGTTTTCTTTATTTTAATACTAACTAATTACTTATATAGATGTAGTCTATACTTTCTAATAGTTAAGCTTAGGGAGGGATTATTATTTTAAGCCAAATAGTTAATAATAAACTATTCTGTTCGTTGACTAAGATAAAATATTTTATCATAGTTGAAATTCATCAATTTATATAGCTCTAAAATCCCTTT
>JAKVQU010000125.1:0-32492 GCA_030462985.1 Schwanniomyces sp. yHRVM31
GGCTAGAATTACCGTTTGTCGCATGGTAGACCGGGGTTCAATTCCCCGTCGCGGAGCATTAAAGCGCAAATGGTTTAGTGGTAAAATCCAACGTTGCCATCGTTGGGCCCCCGGTTCGATTCCGGGTTTGCGCATTTTTTAAACCTTTTGATGCTAACAATTATTATAAATTATTTGTATAATTTCTAAAAGATAGTTTGGATCTATATGTATTATATTGTTAGGAATTGAAAGGATTTTTTTGCAATAAAGGTTAAGAATCATTAGTTATTGAAAAACAATATGCACTAACATATTTCACTTCTGAGATATTTTATATACGATTTTTTAGAGAGGGTCAACCCGATATTTGGCATGGCATTCCAATTTCAGATGGAGTACTGTATATAATTAAAACCGAATATCCTGTTTGTCTTAGACAGTTCAGTATAAAGCAATATCGCTGATTCTATGTTATAGAAGGTACATCATCAGCACTCGCTTAACTCAATAACATATGTAAGCACTAATATCGCTTTTAACAATTAACTTAAAATCCCTATTAACAAGTTACATTATGGCGAACATATAAGGATACATCGGTTTAATTTCTGATTTAGAATAAACTCCGAGCTAAGCCATCGATCTTACTACTTTAACTGTCGAAGCAGTTAAACAATTCACCTTCTTATATATCGTTTATTTTAAGTATCTATAAGGTAATTACAGCTAAGAATGTCTCTTACTTATGTAAAATTCTTGGGTGATGAAATTGGGTTGTTAACCTTGTTAGGAGCCGGTAGGGATATCTATATCATTATTCTTCTAAGAATGATAAGACTTATTGGATTTGGAGGAACTGCTTTGGTTATTGTTTTATACTTAAAGGAACTTAAAATTCACGAGGAATATATTGGATTGTTTATGACTCTTACATTTGTGGGTGATTTGGTAAGCAGTTTTTTACTCTCTCTTGCTGCAGATACAAAAGGTAAGAGGAATGTGCTCATTTTTAGTTCTCTTTGTATGTTACTTACTGGTGCTGCTTTCAGTTGGTTCAAGAACTCTTACGTGTTGACAATCGTATCAATCATTGGTATCTTAACTCCAAGTGGCGGAGAAGTGGGACCATTCAGATCAGTAGAACAAAGCTCTATTGCAACTTTGGCTCCACCAGAACATAGATCTGATATTTACGCGTGGTATAATTTCTTAGGAGCATTTTGTGCTGCATTTGGTGCTATCTTCTGTGGTTCAATGGTGGATTACTCAAGACGATCCTGGGACTATTCTGTTCTCGAAAGTTATCGTTTAGTATTTATCTTCTACACCATTATCTCATTCGTACATCTCATATTATCTTACTGTCTAACTGGAGGTATAGAAATCAATCCGGAAGATATAAAGACAACCCAGGATCTGAATGATGAAACGACTAGATTGTTAGCAACTGAATCCAATCAAGAAGAACCTGAACCCGTTAAAAGGTCCAAGTATAATATTTTACCAAAATTGAATAAATCAACCTATGTACTTGTATTGAAGCTTTCCATTCTTTTCGGTCTCGATGCTTTTGCTTCTTCTTTAGTTCCTGGTTCCTGGCAGTCATATTATCTTAAACAAAAATTTGATGCCTCTACATCCTACCTCGGTTCAGTCTTCTTCATTACTGGAATTATCAGCTCATTTATGTCATTATTGAGTACTCCATTAACAAAGAGAATCGGTCCTGTGGTTACAATGGTAATTACACATTTGCCTTCTTCAATATTATTGGCTCTAGTTCCAATTCCAAATACGTTTGAGGTTACAATGGGAATTTTAGTTATTAGAGCAACCACTCAATCTATGGATGTCGCACCAAAACACGTATTCCTAGCTGCAATTGTTCCTCCAGGAGAAAGAACGTCTATTTTTGGCTTTGTTAATGTGGTTAAGACTTTAGCTCAAGTTGTTGGTCCTACAATTGTTGGAATTTTCACTAAAAACGGTATACAATGGGTTACGTTTATTATTGCTGGTTGTCTTAAAGCAACTTACGATATAGGTATTTTAGCAACATTCTTAACGTTTAACCGTCACCAGCTACATTAATCACTTACATAGACTATTGAATTTATCTACAATTAACTTCTAACTTATTTGATCCTATTTGGAGAATCTCTACTTTAAACTGTAATCTATGATTGAGAAAATACCTTTAATGAGGTTCTGATCGAGTTGTGTATAGAAGTCGAAATTTTTTATACATAGACTAAAATACATTTACAGTAATAATAGTATCAATATCCTAGAATTTAAGACTCAAAGCCGTTATAGGTATATCAAATATTAATAAAATTCATTTAAAAATCTGCTATCATCAGAAAAGAGAATTAGACAGAATATAAAAAAGAATAAAATGAGTATAGTTCAAACATTACCTTACCAAGTAACACTTAAGATACCATTTATAAACGCAAATCAGGCACAAATCGCTAGCAATACATTGTCACCAGACCCTATATTGAAAGGAAATGAATTAAAAGTACAATATAATGCTCAAGAGAACATCTTAATTTGTTCGTTCTCAGGAGTGAGTGACAGGGTCATTAGGGTTGCAATCAGTAATGTCATAGATAACATAAAGACAATTATTGAATGTATGGATGAATTTGATGGAAAGGAGAATGTAAAATTTACGTAAAATTCTACATAGAAATATAGATAATAATAGTAATCGATATACATGATGAAATCTTTGTGTAAGTAGGTTTTGATGTTTAAAAAATCTAAATCTCGATTTGAAAAAAGAAGTAATATAATTCTGCTTTAAATATGGTTGTACGACCAAATATGCCTAGGAACTCAGGCGTAATTTTAGATATAATACAAAGGAGGTATCTCTTTCAAAATTTCAGGAAGAACTTCAAACCCATTAAAGAACATGAAGATGCTTTTCACCATGAATATTCTATCAGACCAGATACATTTGCTTTCAAAGTTTCTGCAGCAAATGAGACCACAAGAAGTTTGACTAAAAGAGATAATAACAAGAAAGTCAATTATGAATCTAAAGCACACCCTTTCCAAAAGAAAGCAATTGACGGAGGTAAATTTAATGTAGTGGATTTTGTTTATAAAAACTCAACCAATTACCCTTTTGATACAAAATCACCACAAGAAATTTATAATGAATATCCTACCACAAATTCAGAAAAGCTTGCAAGATCTAAAACTCGTCCAAAGAAAGTTAAAATGTCTACTGCTGATTTTATTGAAGACTCGTTATATAATCCTCATTATGGTTATTTCTCTAAAAAAGTTGAGATTTTTCATCCAGATAAACCTTTTGAGTATAACAATATTAAAGATGTAGATGAGTTCATGGATAATTGGCAGAATGCGTATAAAAAATATGATGAAATAGATCCTAGAATTTCCAATATTAAACAGCAATATGATGATATATTGATTGAAAATGAATCCAAGATAAAGTCGAAGTTTGCTCTGAGAGCTCAAAGCTTATATAAAGAAGAATTAATAAAATCTTCTTCACCAAGTTCCAGACAAACTAAGAGATCTTTGCAGTTATGGCATACTCCAACTGAACTCTTCCAACCCTACTATGGTGAAGCTCTTGCAAGATATATTCTTGTTAATTATAAATTAAATGGAAATTTTCCGTACAATGATTTACTAATTTATGAAATCGGAGGTGGAAATGGTACAATGATGTGTAATATACTTAATTATATAAAAGAAAATGAACCAGAAATCTACTTAAGAACAAAATATAGAATCATTGAAATTTCAGATCAGCTTGTTGCTAAACAAACTAAGAATTTGCTAAGCTCAAAATTAATGGAACAAGGATTAGATTCGAATAAATTTGAAATTATTAATAAGTCTATCTTTAAATGGGATCATGTTGTAGAAGAGCCATGCTTTTTCATTGCTCTTGAAGTTTTTGACAATTTTGCTCATGACTTGATTAGATATGATAATAATACTGGTGTACCATATGAAGGTAAGGTCCTTATTGATAAGCACGGCGATTTTTACGAATTTTTCACTCCAGAATTAAGTTACTACTCTAATGCTTACTTGCAATTAAGAGAAAATAGTAAATACTCTGTCTTAAATCAATCAAACACCATGTATGGTAAATATGAAACGCTCAAAAGTATCGTACCATTCTTAACTAATAAGGATAAAATACATCCATTGCATCATTCCACGAATAAATTATCTTTGAAAAACAGCGTATTGCCTTTTAAAGATAATTTGACACCTGGTGAATTTATTCCAACAAGGCTTTTGCAGTTTTTCCAAATATTGAACCATAAATTTCCCCAACATTCTTTGATTTCTTCAGACTTCCACTATTTGCCTAAGGCAATTGAGGGGTATTATAATTCCCCAGTCGTGCAAACTGTCCTAGGAGACAAGATGGTTGATATCTCAACATACATGTCATACCAAGGTTATTTCGATATTATGTTCCCAACTAATTTCGCAATTGCATCAGAAATGTATAAACAGGTAACGAAGAAAATATCAAGGGTTGAAACACACAAAGAATTTTTAGAGCAATGGGCAGATTTGGAATTGACTAGCACTAAAACTGGCGAAAACCCAATGCTAGATTTCTATAAGAATGTGAGTTTCATGGTGAGTTAATTTAGTAAATTTAATAATTACTTGTATATAATCAAAGAAATAAACCATATTTAAAATAAGTAGCAATAATAATTAGATTTAAACAAATTTGATTATCAATTGACAACCATTGCCAATATAATATCAAACCAATAACTATACAATAAACCCAAATACCTTATCTAATCCACCTCTAGCACTGTTCATAGCC
This sequence comes from Schwanniomyces sp. yHRVM31, assembly GCA_030462985.1. Classification (NCBI taxonomy): domain Eukaryota; kingdom Fungi; phylum Ascomycota; class Pichiomycetes; order Serinales; family Debaryomycetaceae; genus Schwanniomyces; species Schwanniomyces sp. yHRVM31. Next base: position 4,832 of record JAKVQU010000125.1, read on the forward strand.
ATAGAACTTGCCATTTTTATGTTGAAAGAAAACTGATCTATAATTTCTGGGACATCGACAGATAACTTCTGAGCAACATATCCCTTAAAATCAACCGCCATAACGTTTCTTTTATCAATAACAGGTGTATCTGGCACAGAATTATCCTTAGTGAAAAACAAGAAGCATGCAGATAGAACTTTAGAAAAACCTATTCCCAAGCCAACACCAAAACTACAAATTAGAAACATTCTGCTATTTGAAGAGAATATAGTCTTCCTAATAAGTGCAACCAACCATTGAAGGAAAGGAAATTTTGACGTTAATTGGAATGGATCATTAAAGCTAGTTGATAAGCTTAAGTCCTCCTTAAATTGCTTTTCAATCATTTTATAATTAGGCTTCAGGTTAATCACAACGCTCAAAGACTTACTACTATTAATTAAAGCAAAGTACTTTTCGTCACTAGCTTGAATAAATTGACTGGTTTCACTGGACTGAATTGAAGATTGACTAACTTCTAAGTCCACGAAATTTTTAAATTTATCAAACAAATGTTCTTGTTTCAAGGACGACGCCTTCCAAATTTGATAAGGTTTCAAATTCGTTATTAATTCAAATAAGTTAATAAAATAATTAACCGTTACCATATTAATGATTGTTAGCTTTGGAAGTGTGTTTTTATCCACATGATCGTATATTTGAGTTAGGCATTCAACAAACAAATATGAACCATCATTCACAATAAAAACTAAGTCCGAATTCTTGATAACCAGTTCAGCAAATTGGGAGAAATTAGAAACTAGATTCAAATGCCTAATATTTATATGCTCTAGCTTTAGCTCTTGTTGGATTCTTTGAATCCATTGGTTGGTTTGTATCTTATACCTGTTATCGCAGCTTAATACCGTTATCTCAAATTTAGTTCGTTTGCTGAATACAGATATCTTTGGCATTATAAAGGCAGAAGAGTTATCACAACGAATCTCTTCATCTCCGTCTTCTTCATCAGTATCGAATACCATAATATTTCCACTTATCGCATTTGCTGCCTCTTCGAGACAATTGCCCGCATCCTCTTCTTCAGTGGTTATAGATAAAACTGACGACGGCTCATGTATTGCCTGAACAATGGAATCATTACTTAAGGATTGCCAGGATGTAACGGAGAATTGTGATTCCTTTAAATCTGGGGTCAGTCTAGGGGTATTAGCCACTGACACGTCTAACTGAGGATTAGTTAGGGCATTGTAGATAGACAGATGCGAGTTTAACAACATTTTAAGCGATTGCTGCTTCATATTACCATCAGGAGTACTCACTCTAGTCAAAGGTCCAGCCTCGTATCTTATTGACATCTTAAAATTTACTCTGCTTCATAATAGTTTAAAGTTGTTACTCCCACTCTATTTAGATGATGTTAGATAGCTGTCACGGGACTTTATCACGTAAATGACACAAAATCACTGTATTAGGCATGAGATAACGAACGTTAGTTGTCAAAATGAACCACAATTTCCTTTCGACTATGAACACATATAAACGTGCAGAATCTAACTATTGTTTTAGAGGTATATCAGCTCAATGATGACACCTAAATCTCATAGGAACTTTGTTGATTTTAGTAGTTAATTGTAGATGAGAAAAAATAAGGACTGATATATATGCACAACTTGGAGTAATAAAAGCAGATACCTTCATACAAGTCTTCCATGCTTCATGTGTATTACTGAAGAGGAAGGATGGATTCTAAGAAATGGTCACACAAAGAAAGCATGGAATAAGAAAAAGAGCAATCTATAACTGGACTTCTGTTAGTATGACATGAGTATAGAACTACCATTTTGTAAATTCACTTCTTAGTTCAGGAATAAACTCTCCAGTTGAGTCTAAGAAATTGAACCAAAGTTCTCTATCGTCACGATCATGAATAGGTATTTCAAACACATCTTCCACTGAATTATTATGAGTTAATTTAATGTAGGCACAATGTAGACCTATTTGGTTGCTTTTAAAGTACAGACTATTAGAATCTGGCAAATTATTCTTGAATTTTACAAAGTTATCGTCATTAAGTAGTGGCACTTGAAATGCTTGCAAAATGTGATCCCGAATTTGGTTCTTTCTTCCTGTCTCCAATTCTAGAATAATTGGTACTATATCATACTGAAATAATTCGGGGTACTTCTTTAGTTGTTTTGTTCCAGGTGTTAGTTTGAGACTACGGAGTAGTTTAAATTTTGTCAAAGAATTGTAACTGATCTGCTTTTTACCAATCGGAAGTTTAACATCGTAGTTTATTATTCCTTTTTCAAAATTCTCATCGTCAAATATAACTCCCTTACACTTTTCTTCTACTGAACCTCTCATACTATAGGATATGCTTGATATCATTTCTTCAAAATTTTTTATGGGTATTAATCCAACATATCGTCTCCTTAAAGAGACCCTAGATGAAGAATCACCCCTAAGAAACTGGTTAATTCTCTTAGCTAGCTTTTCATTTCTCGGAACAACCAACCCTCCAGTGACATACTTATCTAATCTCTGTACCAACTTTATTCTCGTGGGATCTAGCTTCTTTTCTGGCTCTAAACCCTTTAAGATCTTAGTAATTTGCGGTATAATACAGTTTTTGTTGAAACCATTTGACTGAATTCCTGACGGTTTATTAACCACTATATATTTTGATGTAAGGGATACAACATCGATACATTTCATAGTTTAATGATATTTGAAAAATTCTGGACATCTCGAAAATTTAAAAAATATTTAATGAGATAAGAATCGATACTCATTTCTTTCAAGCAAGAATATTATTTAAAATGACTAAAGAAGAAAGTCCCATAGTTGCAGAGAAAAAGCAAAGGAGAAGGAGACTGCCGAATAAGACAGATGCTAATACTGTTAAAAATCAAACAAATAAGCCTGATAAGAACAAATCAAAATCCAAAAGTAGAGGAAATCAAAAGAAAAAGACTGTAAAGAAATTAGGTGTAAACGATTACAAATATCAAGAAATAAGAAAGTTAATTAAATCGTTTACTCCAGTGACTATAAATGGAATCCCCACACAAACTATCATCGAAAGGATAATAAAAGAAGATTCAAACGAGTCAAACTCTACCATGGAAGAACGAGGAGAAGCCTCCCCCGCTGTTCCTAAAGTTGGAAGATTGTCAAAAAAAGACAAAAATGAAGTTTTAGGTAAGTTTTTACTAAATTATTTTGCAAATGATAAGGAAGCACCTATATATTTGTCATTCAAAATTAGACCCTCTGATCCTGATTTCCCATATGATTTAGAAAGCTTGAAGATGTCTTTATGTGTTCCTGGTGGCTACCCATATAATAAAGAAGACAAGCCATCTATCACAGTTTTGAATGAAGAGATACCTAAAGGTTTTTCTATTAATATTGAGCTTGGATTCAAAAGAATTGTACGTATTGCAATGTTAGGTGAAGTTGATGAGGAAATTTCCCTTAATAATGGTAAAGGATTACTCTCTCAAATTCAAACTTTAGATAAGTATTTGGAACTATTTTTAAAGCAGGAGAGGAAAGAAACAATTAAAATTATCAAATATAAGAAGACTGGCTCGCCAAAACCAGAAAATAATAAGCGGGAAGAGAAGAAAGAAAAGCAACAAAAAGATAGTTCTAAGAACAAAAAGAAAGAGCCCAATTTGAACGAAATCGATTCAGAAATTTTGCAATGTAGGGAGAAACTTGTTAATGAGTTTTTAAACAAGAAATTAGATACTGCATTGCTCAAAAAGAGCAGAAATGAAAGTAAATACAGAATTCTGATTCCTATCTTAAAAGAGGATGTGAGCATTCCTGAGGTTTGGAGACTAGAAAAAAAGGTCGATTTAGTAATATCCATTCCTATGTCATATCCTAAATCCCAATTAAAACTAGCAGTAGCAGACAATTACTCAAAGAATGCAATTTTAAAACATGAGAAGCATGATACGTATCCCTCTGTTAAGAAGAGTGAAATGTATTTAGTTAATAATTTCAATGTCTATGATTTCAAATCAGACAATATTTTAGTCAAGATGAACTTTTTGACCAATAACTTAGGGTTATTTTGTCTTGATTTTAAGGAGTTTGCTGAATACAGAGAGCTTATTACAAGTTTAACTACTAGTTAGAAGTACGATAGCACATAACATGATAGCACGATGTTTCAATAACTTGAAACACAATATACACGACATAAGAATGACTTTTTTTTCTTTCATTAAAGGATTTAAAGTATTCTTTTATAATACGTATTCGTATAGTTTAAAAGCATCTTAGTGTAGTTTTAGAATTGTTCCACATTCTCATGATGCATTATAATTTTTGTGGTGCTGTATAGAAAAACCTAATCGATCTTTAAAAATAAGCCTATATTATCGACTATAAAGATTAAGAGTTAAAATGGAAACTCAAGAAGTAGAATTCCAATATGCTAATGAATGTGATTTAGAAATACACTGTTCCCCATTTGGTCTCAGCGGGTTATATTTAAAAATTAAGGGCACTAGTTTGATGGGTGTAGGCTCGACCATGGGGTTACTCACAGGCTCTACAACTGGATTGATACATTATAACGACTGTCAAGACATGTACGATCTGAAATATAAACTCTATGCTGTAGTAGACGATGAAGATATGATAAGAATAGACTTTACTAAGGTATTTGTGAATGATAAAAAGAATGCCGAAGAGATACTAGCTGAAACTCAACAACAAAAAGAAGAAGTTCCGACTTTAGTATTTACTGGTAAGTGCCCAGAAGGGAGACCAGATAAATTAGAGCCATTCATTGGAATATTCTCTTTTGAGAAGGAGGAATGAATTGACACTGAAACGTTAATACCGTCTAATATATTCTCTATCTGATTGTTAGTAGAATGATATGGAGGGCTACACATATTTAGTATACAGTGACGGAAACCATCATTATATGTAGAATAGAGATGAATTAAATATGAATAATATAATAAACTTATTATGCTAGACATAAGTAGACGGAAACCACCTATCAAGTATAAAAGAAACATATGCAACTAACACTCCCAGTAGCAAGGATCCAGTTAATTGACTTTTCTGATAATAACTCACTTATTACATATAGCATTGTCAAAGGTCCAATCACCTAATGTTAGTATTATAAAGTGTCTTTGCGCATGACTCCGACAAAACTAACTTTAACATATTAGGTAGAAAATAGAGATTGTAGAACTATTTCTTTTTGAAATGAACTAATCCACTGAACTTTATTATGATGTATTTCATAGAATTGAAGTCACTCTTAATCTGTGGCTATGAAATTACTTTCAAAAGTAGTATTTATATAGAGTTGAGCTTCCTCCGGAGTTAGATACTTCTGATTATCTCAGTAATTTTATATTGAGCGAACTGCTGTAATCTCCCCATCTTTACATCGTTGATGGAGCGGAGTTACTTCATAGACTTAATGCAATCGGGGTTAGTGGAAAAAGCATTAGTGGCAAAAGCATTAATGTCAAATAAATTACTACACTAGTGAAATTTTGTATGTAAGAAGGCAACATCCTCGTATTTCCGTTGCCATTATTTATTTCCTCATGATCGGCTTCGGATTTAATTCGTAATTACGATCCTCCAGGAAGTTGCAAAAATAAATAAACTTCATAGTTTCATTCTTGAAGGCAAAATTCACATATTATAAAAGGCGATTATAAGCAATCAATCAACAGATAATTCGCTATTAAATATTTGACAATGAGTGAAGAATTTTCTCCAATAGTAATTGCGGATCAATTTGGCTATGGGACGATGAGTTTAACAGTAGCGCCTTCACCGGTACCTGTCGAACAAGCCTTAGATTGTCTTAAATTTATAACAGAGGATGATAAAATTGGCACTAAATTGATAAACGGTGGCGAATTTTACGGCCAAAATGATATTAACCTAAAATTGTTAAAGCAATTTGTGGATGGAAATTCTGATGCTAAGAATAAAGAATTGATTATTTGTATAAAGGGTGGGATTGACATAAAGAAATTCTTTCCTGATGGGAGTAAAGAGTCAATTAAAAGATCTATAGAGAATATTATTTCATATTTTCCTAGTGATCCATCGAAGAGGCCAAGATTATTATTCGAAATCGCTAGAGTTGATCCTAAAACGCCTTATGAAGAGACGGTTGGATATATTGTTGACTATGTAAAGGAAGGCAAAATTGATGGTATCTCTCTTTCTGAAGTTGGGGTAAACTCCATAAGAAAAGCTCATAATTTATTCCCAATTTCTTGCGTAGAGTTAGAATTGTCTCTTATGTGTCAAGATTTAATTGAAAATGGAGTATTGGAAGAATTATCTAAATTGCAGATCCCAATAATAGCTTACTCACCATTACATAGAGGGGTGTTGACAGACTCTGCCGTAGAATCTGGCAATGCTTTCTTGAGTAATATGGATCCTGGTGATTTTAGGCAAAGGTTAGATAGATTCACTGAAGAAAATTTTAAACAAAATATGATACTTGCTAAAAAATTATATGATTTTGCTCATGATGTCAAGAATACTTCTTTAGAAAGCTTATCACTTTCTTGGATTGTAGCACTTTCAGGTAGAAAAGAGTTTAAAGGAATTAAAAATTTGACTAGAATTTTGCCTATTCCTAGTGGATCAACTAGAGAGAAGTTAGAAAAGAATTTATCTAGCTTGGTTGAATTATCTGACGATGACTTGATACAGATCGATAAGATTTGTCAAGAAAACAAAGTTGTGGGATACAGATATAACAAGGAATTGGAATTTCTTAATTTTGCCTAAATCAACACTAAATATGATAAATATTTTGAAAGTTGTTTGTCTTTTTGTGTAGTCGAATGTTGTGAAGGTCAATAGCCATATGTTTGGGATCTTCTTAGCATTTATTAAATATAACCACCAATAAAAATTAAATTGTCTTATATCTTACAACTAAAATAAAATTATATTTATATGGTACTCTTAGACAAAGTGAATGAATACTCTGTGAATGAAATCATCCAATTTTAATTCCGTAATATATGAAAATAACTTCTAAAGTTTCTGGTAAAGTTCATATTCACATGGGAACTTATATTTGCTTAAAAATTATAGTGCAATTTAGTACAATTTACAATCCCATTATCATTGTCAGATATAATCTTATTGATATCAATGATCAAAAATTATCATATTTAGTTCCCCAGCAACCTTTAGTTATGATGAAGTGATCTAATTCGACCTATTCAGTCTATACCTAGATTTACTTGAATTCATAGTAAATAATCATATAGTTGCATGCCTCCAACTATATTATGACCAAAAGAGATTTAACTGAAATCAAAGAGACAGTTATGTATATAACGGAATAAATTCCATAAATAGTTAAAACCCCAGATTTTTTTGAGGGTTTGAGGCTCGGTTTAACTAAAAAAGTCCTTGTCTATTAGGAAATCACAACTGCATTTAATATTTACACATGCAATACTCACTGGCTACAAATATTCATAGGTCATAGTTATCTATACTTTTTTAATTTAACATATCTTTTGGATTCTTTTTGACAAACTTTATATAGTACAAAAACTACTATAGATTTCCCCTCATCTAATCTCTTAATTACATTTTGCTACCATTAGCGATAAGGATGTTTCAAGTTTCTATTAATATTTATCAACAATAATATTAGGTTAATATATAAAAAAACGAGTTCAGCTATCTACTTGTTCTATAACTTCCCGTAATATGGTTTCAACTAATAGCCCCACTCTGTGCCGCAAGCATTGGTTAAACACAAAAATGATGCAAGTTAATACGAGTTTCTTTAATAATATAGTCTTTTCAAAATATAGAACAACAGTGCCTATAATACAATCATACCTGAAAACCTCAAACAATATCTCTTCATACCTCGTTATAACATCGTATGTCATACTAAAACATTTTTTGCAGTAATTCTAACCCATCACGATTTTTATGCTTTATACAGGGTTAGTGTCATAGGCACTATTGTGACAGTATCACAGGTTGAAGTAGCTAATTATTCAGACCCGTATCTCACTATCAGTTACTTCTGCCCTTGGTTAATCAAATTACCTCTTCCGGCTTTGCCCTCTTCCTCGGTCTCTTTTTCCTCGGAATGGCACTTCTAATTTGCGGAGAGGCCTGTGATCAGAACTATATAAATGAAATAAATCCATTATAAATCACAGTCAAAATTTTATTAATTAAAGCTTTCATTAGTGCATTTGAAAACATATTTGAACTCATTGATTGATTCATAATATTTGCTTAACGAAGGCTACAAATTGTTACAAATTACTATTATATATAATATACTCATATCAAAATGGAAAGACTTAACCAATTAAACTCACAATTAAAACCATCTTCAAAGCAACAATTATTGAAGAAGAACCCAGATGATGTGGTGATTGTTGCTGCTTATAGAACTGCTTTGGCTAAGGGTGGTAGAGGTCTGTTCAAGGATGTCGGTTCTGACTACCTCTTAAACAAGTTCTTAAAGGCATTCATTGAAAAGACTAAGATTGATGTTAACTTGATTGAAGATGTTGCTTGTGGTAACGTTTTAAATAGAGCTGCAGGTGCTAGTGAACATAGAGGTGCTTGTCTTGGTGCTGGTATTCCAAACTCATCAGCTTTCGTTGCTATCAACAGACAATGTTCTTCTGGTTTAATGGCTGTTAGTGATATTGCCAACAAGATTAAATGTGGTGAAATTGACTGTGGTTTAGCTTTAGGTGTTGAATCTATGTCTACCAATTACGGCCCACAATCTATTCCAAAGATTGATCCTCGTCTCGAAGAAGACCCAGAAATGGCTAAATGTTTGATTCCTATGGGTACTACAAGTGAAAATGTTGCTGAACAGTTCAACGTTTCCAGAGCTGACCAAGATGTATTTGCTGCAAAATCTTATAACAAGGCTGAAAATGCCGTTGCTACTGGTAAATTTAAGGATGAAATCTTACCAATTGAATCTGTTTTAGCTGAAGAAGATGATGACGATAACATTACCTACAAAACTAAAGTTGTTGATACCGATGAAGGTCCAAGAAAAGGTGTTTCTGCTCAATCTTTAGCTAAAATTAAGCCAGCCTTTAAGCCAGATGGTTCTACTCATGCTGGTAATGCATCTCAAGTTTCTGATGGTGCTGCTGGTGTTTTATTAATGAGAAGATCTGTTGCTGAAGCTAAGGGTTACCCAATTGAAGCTAAATATGTTTTATGCCAAGCTGTCGGTTGTCCACCAGAGATTATGGGTGTTGGACCTGCTCTTGCTATCCCAGCAGTCTTAAAGAAGACTAATTTGACTGTTGATGATATTGACGTGTTTGAAATTAACGAAGCATTTGCATCTCAATGTTTATATTCTCAACGTGTTTGTAACATTCCAGATGAAAAGTTAAATCCAAATGGTGGTGCTATTGCTTTAGGACATCCATTAGGTGCAACTGGAACTAGACAATATGCCACTATATTAAGAGAACTTAAGCAAGGTCAATTTGGTGTTACATCTATGTGTATCGGTACTGGTATGGGTGCAGCTTCCATTGTTATTAAGGAGTAGTTATGTTCATAGGTATATATTTGTCTTAAAAAATGAAAAATATAAGGAAATTACTTTATACACATCCTATTAAATACTAATACACAAGTAAAATAAATAGTTTTATGATTTAAAATATATATTTGAACTTCTCCTGCTTGTAGCATCAACTTCATTTCCTGCACTATCTTCCAGTTCTGACAGCCTGGTTTGGTATTTTTGTTGATGAGCTCCATGCGGGAACCATACGACATTTATCGGTGGTAAATAATATACATTTGAAATGGGGAAATAATTATATCCCTTTAATGATTTATAGTCAATTGACGACAGGTTTGTTCCCATAGTTGGTCCGGATTTCAGAATCTGCCCTTCTGCTTCATCAGACAGTTCCTGTATTTCTTCACTATTTGATTCCTGCTCTGTGTTTACATCAGGTTGTCTTGAACCGCCTAGCAACCCACCAGGAACTTCTAGACCTTCCATATACGGATCAAATTCTTCATCTTCTCCGTTATTATCTACAGATGTCTCTCTGTTTTCCATCAATGGGAAATCTCCATTATTTATGTCATTAACTTCATTAATATCATTTAAGTCATTTAAATCATCGCCGTCTTCACTATTATAGTTTTCAATGTTAACAAAACTGTCTTTGGTCAAACTAGACCTTCCTTTAATCAATACATCTTTTCTTTCAGTATAAAAACTCGGGTTTCTACCTCTAACAATAATAGGTTCACTATTCAATTCAACCAAGGTGATTTCATTATTGTCCTGGTTGTGAGTTGCAGAAAAATCCTCATCCATGTAGTCATCATAATACAAATCCGCAATAATTGCCTTTAACCTTACTTTTAACTGATAATAGTTCTGGAAAGTTAAATTTCCGTTATTTGGTGTGGCATTCTTGAACTGTAACTTCTTGACAACATAATAATTATCAATTTCATTATTGACGATTGTAGAATTATTGAATGTAATAATATGCTCATCAGAGCTAATAGGTATAAGTTTCACAGAGGATTTCAGTTCATTCTTAGGATCTTTATCTTTATTGTCATCCTTTATTATAATAGGAACATTTCTAACATCAGCCATATCTGTACTCGCAAAGACTTCTATTTTAAACCATTTGATGATTCTAGTTATAGTATACCCATATTCGCTTGATTGTAATTTCAACACCTTGTTATCCAAAATGAAATTTGATAAGTTTAAATTAAATACCATTTGAATAAAGTTTCTTCTGTAACATGATATTACCTTTGGGTCTTTCTTTCCAAAGGATTTATCAGTTTCATTCCTTGCTAGTATATAATTGTTATTATCGACATCATTACTAAAAAATCTCCCATTTAAAAATGCATTAAATTTAACTTTAATTTCATGACCGTCCTTATCAACGATGCTATAATCACCAACTTTGTGTCCTTTGAAATCCAAGAGCCTGGTCAATTTTTTAGGTTTATAATCTATTTGATAGAAATTAGAAGTTTTTGTTTTCTTTTTCTTAGGTTTCTTTCTAGTCCTGGCAGCTTCGTTCGGTGTATTCGGCTGAGGACTCAATAACTGTCCACCATAATGCTGTGCTCCCATATATGGTTCACCTATAGATGGCATTCCCATACCATTTTGGCCAATCATGGATTGTCTGAAGAAATGCCCAAGGTCTGTTCCGGATCCCTTGTCGCCATTAGTGAAAGTATTGTTATTCATGAGCATATCCATATTTGATTGATTGGCCGCATACAACGGTAATGGCATTCCCATATGTTTAGTCCCACCAAAGTGTGCCATAGAAGACACTTCTAAAGGAATAAAGTTGGCGTAATGATTGTGTGTTTGAATGGCATTGTTATTATGATACGAATTCTGTTCCCCAGGATTATTTTCAAGCATTTGCTGTATTGACTGATCCATCTCTTCTTGTTTAACGCTATTAGTTCCGGAAGACGTATATGACGGGTGGAGCAAATCATGTAGAAATAGAGACGAAAAATCGTCTAATCTATCTTTGTTTAATTCATCCATGTATGAATACCAAATAACATTTCGAACTAATCCCCAGGATTAGAAAAATAGTGGATGTTATCCAATGCTATATACAGGAAACCAAAAATTAAGCTGTGAAGAGCAAAAAAATGCCATAGATGGTGAAGGGAAGTTATCAGACACCCCCTGTAACTGGACATCTGAGGTAAATTGGAACATTGTTGAAATTGATAGATCTTTCAGGATAATTGACCAATTTGTCCTAAGCAATCTAATCCTTGTTATGGACCATACTACCAGTGAATGCTGTTCCCTACCAATTGAGGCTGTAAATATTGGTTAATATGCCAATTCTACAAGAGTATTGCAACGTAAATCTTTGTATTTGGGAAATGTATATTAGTAAAAATTGCGTAAATTATGCTGGAATGAGAATGCCGCACAATCCACTGATAGTGATCGAGAGTTATCTTTCGACACCTACCATATTAAGAAACACTACACCCCAACCTGTGATATAAGGATATGGTATATTATCAGGAGCCCCGTGAATATAAACTAATGGTTAGTAGATCTGATTGTTAGTTTGCGTATAGTTTTAAGAGGTGGGAGCTTATCATACTTATTTTTTCTACGGCTTTATTCAATAGAATGCGATTTTTTTTGTAAATACATGAGCGAGCATATACGGTTAATTATACTTTATACTCATTTTCCAAATTTTGTAGTTATAATTACAGTACTATTGATAAAAATGAATTCATCAAATCACCAAAAAAGTGGCTTCCTTGTACTTTTTCATGCACTCCCTAATTATTATTTGAGATATATATCGAATTCGTTAGTGACTATGTGAGAAGTAGTATGGTGCACAATATGCGCCACCACCCCACCTTCTTCAATCTAAATAAAGATTTATATTTACTATTGGAATCTAAGAGTATTTGGTCTGATCTCCAACAAAGGAGTGACTTTACCTTATCAAGTAATTCTAAGAATAGCTTCTACGCATTTTTTAAGGCACACACATGCTAGAAACAGCCGTTTGGTAATATCATAAAACATCTCGGAGTATCGTTGCACTTCACAACCTTAATATGTAATTTATTAGTCAGACTCAAATGCTCAATTCTAAACTTACTTTCACCGATTCATAAGCTTCAGGCCACCTCTTTAAATTATCTTTGATCAGACTCTGAGACCAAATGTCAGCCATTTGTTTATAACTGATGTCCAATATGCATCTGCATGAAAATTAGTATCCATTGTTAGGTCCAATTGATTTTCTGTGTCTCACTCTATTTTTAGAACAAATTTTTCACTGAATTGTGCGTAAACTTGATGTAAAGAAAACGGATTTCTTTTTATACCTGGTATAAAGATAGTAGTTTTCCTATTAAATTGTTGTCGCCGTGGGCGTATATTGCCAGAAATAATAAACAATATATTATAGATCATTTTGGAATACTCGAAGGAAGTTGAATTCTCTAGTTTGAAAATAATATACGAAGAGCAAGCATACACGATGGCATCTAATAACACATTGGATTATGGTGGGCGTAAAGTCAATAAGGTATTCCACCAAGACTTCATTATCGATAAGAGATTCGAGGTCGTAAAAGAATTAGGTCATGGTGCCTATGGGATAGTGTGTTCTGCTGAATATACTGATGGCTCCCCCACCGGTGAAAAGAGTTATGTGGCTATTAAAAAAATCACAAATATATTCACCAAGAAGATTTTGTGCAAGCGTTCCCTTAGAGAATTGAAATTATTACAATTTTTCAGAGGTCATAAGAATATTACTTGTCTTTATGACTTAGATATAGTGCCAGATCCTTTCACAGGCGATTTCAATGACGTTTATTTATACGAAGAACTTATGGAGTGTGACATGCATCAAATCATCCGATCTGGCCAACTGTTATCAGACCTGCATTACCAATATTTCATCTACCAGACATTGTGTGGGTTGAAGTATATCCATTCTGCTGATGTTTTGCATCGTGACTTAAAACCTGGAAACTTGTTAGTGAATGCAGATTGTGAGTTGAAGATTTGTGATTTTGGTTTAGCAAGAGGATTTTCTGAAGATCCTGAACAAAATGCTGGATTCATGACAGAATATGTGGCCACAAGATGGTACAGAGCACCTGAAATAATGCTTAGTTTTACAAACTATACTAAAGCTATTGACGTATGGTCTGTTGGATGTATCTTAGCTGAATTGTTGGGAGGAAAACCACTTTTCAGAGGTAAGGATTATGTTGACCAATTGAATCAAATTCTCCTCATTCTTGGAACTCCTACTGAAGAAACATTAACTAAAATAGGGTCTATTAGAGCTCAAAATTACGTTAGATCCCTTCCAATTATGAAGAAAGTCCCATATACAAAATTATTTCCTAATGCTAACCCATTGGCATTAGACTTGTTAGATAAGATGTTAACATTAGACCCATACAAGAGAATATCTGTCGAAGATGCTCTCAATCACCCATATTTATCAGTCTGGCATGATCCGCAAGACGAACCTGAATGCCAGGTTAAGTTTGATTTTAGATCTTTTGAAAAAGTTGATGATATGCATAATTTAAAGAAAATAATAGTGGATGAAGTAAAGAACTTTCGTGAGTTTGTAAGAAAGCCACTCCAAGAACAGCAACAGATACAATTACAACTTCAATTACAACAACAGCAGCAAGAGCAAGAAGAAAATAGCCAAAAGAATGCTAGCCAAAATTCTGATGCCGACTATCTTGGGCCTATGAGTCACCAGCAATTCAATGAGTTGCTTTCTTCAAGCAACTCACATAGTGGCAATTTTAACAGCACCGGTGCTGAAGTTAATACAAATCCAGCTTTTGGAAATGAAAAAGAAATCCAATATTATTCTACAATGCCAAAACCTCAAGAGGTCTCAGAATTTATGATGTCAAATAACATGAATGAGGCCGATGCTCATTCTATGACTGAGAATGATAATGTTAACGATATTTTCAGATTAGAAGAAGAGCTTGGATTTGGTCTAGATGGAATGGGTACGTTTCATAACATTTAATATTCATAAACTAAACTGAAATACTATTTTCTTCAAATTACCTTTTTCTGCATATATATATATATATATATATTTAAGACTTTGAATTCAGTTTTCATATATCACAATATAGCTTAACTAATTTCATCTACCTTACTGCTTTTTTTCATAAGATTGTACTTAAATATATCTCCACTTTTAGCAAAACACATAAAGGTACTTTGGTCAAGGTAGAATGAATCTATCTTGCTATTTTTTATCCACAGAGAGAAATCCATAGAAAGATTGGGAATTTCAACTGAGGGTACAAAACTATCATTTACAATTGGATGTATGATTACGGGGAATCTTTTTGGACAATTGTTATAGCATTTTTTTAACCTTAATTCAAGCAAAGAGCTATATAGCGAAGCAATAATTTCCTTTTGTTCTTCACCTCTTTCCTTAGTCTCTGTTAGATTTCTCGGCGTACCATTTGTTGTAGACACTGAATTTAAAACTGTATTCATATTCATACTACCGGCATTAATAGTGGGAGTTAAATTATTAAAAGGGCTCGGACTTAAAGAAAAGCCTTGAGCATCATCTATATTCATAGATCTACTTCTATTATGAAGTACAGGTTTAGATATCTGGCTTAAAGATTTTTTATTTGAATTACCAGCTACGCTAGTCTTTTTGTTATTTTGGCTACTGGATTTTTTACTTTTTGATATGGCATATTGTTTGACTTTCGGTAACGCTTTATAATCGAAGTCCCAGAAAATGATCTTTCCGTCAAATCCACAACTAACAATCTTGTAAACCAGATCATTTGAAGATTGCAATTCACTACTAAACAGATCATTTACGAACTCAATTTTATGAACAGTATTAGAATGCCCTTTAAATCGAGCAACTATCCTAATGTCCTTGATAATCGAGGGGTATACTTCCTTGCTACTACCGCTATCAGCCAGAAGGTCTATACTATGACTTGGTGTTACGGAATGGGGAGATAATAACCCAAAATTAAAATTATTTTGTGAACTTGTGCTATTAACAGTACCACTTCTTGATCTTCTATTTCCTGTGGTTAAGTTTGTCGAAGAATGACGTGCCCCGTGGAAGTTCTTATTTAATAAGCCGTTAACATTGTAGTACATCATTTTAAAAACTTCGATTATATCACCTTTTCCTGCAACAGATAAAAACTTGAAATCGGGGGAAAATTTCACATCTGTTATTCCATCATTAAAATAATTGGAAATTATATCAGTGACAATAGATTTACTTAATGATAAGTTAGATTCACAAGAATATATTAAATCTATCAATTTCACAAATCCATCATCAGATCCAATTGCAATAACTAATGGATTCAGAGAGTTTACTGGGGCAGATTTGTCGTAGGGTAATGTAGAACATATAGATGTTATAGGTTTATGGGAAACTTTAAAATGCCCGACTAAATAAGGTGGATATTCGCCTTCCTTATTTTCATCACCTGTAGCAAATGGACTCAAATCAAATTTTTTGAAGAATGTAACATATTCATCTTTATCAACAACACTTTTAACATACTTCTTTTGTCGAGCACCAGAACTTCTGGACGCCGGATTCAAAATAACTATTTCACCATTTGCAAATCCCGCCAAAACCAAGAATTCAAATTTTGGGTTTCTTATTACTTCAAGACTTGTAACAGGAAATCTACCAAACATTGGGGAGAAGTCAGTAGAAATATCTTGAAAATCCTTATTAATTGAAAGATTATCAAAAACTTGATACTCCAACAGGCTTAAATTTAACATCAATATTTCACTCGATTCAAAACCAATTATTACCATAGGAATGTAACCTCCTATTATAAAAGTTTTGATACAGGTAATTAAATGTGACGAATTGAATTTTAATCTAAAAAGGGGAACCTCTATATTATCAGATTCACCATTTATTAGTGATGAATGCAGAGGTGCTAATGAACAATATCTCGATCTAGAATTCAATGTGAAAACATTAAGCACATTGATATGAGCTGAAACCAATAGTTTCAGCGTATTTGGAGATCTTAAATCGCTTTGAAAAGTTTCTGCGTCATAATGTAATACCTTTTCAATTAAAGGATGTGTGTTCTTCATATCTGGATTCAGAAGGCTTTTGAGACCATCAGATTCATTACTTCCAGATGTAAATATCGGCATTTTTAAAAGTTTATTAAAATTCTCAGTCAATCTTTCGATTGGTCTCCTTTGAGAGTGATCTTCCAGTAGTCTACTTCTTTGCATGTTGTCAATGTCGATTATAGCCGATAAACACCCTGGATTTAAATGAACGTAATTAAATCTATCTTGCAGCAAAGGATTTAGATTTGCTCCAATATGCATACTTCCCTCCATCAGTTTTCCTTGTTTCTCCGCAATCTTTCGAAATTGTTCATTGATATGTAATGGCAATGAAACATAGGTAGTAGATTCATTAGAAGCACCATTCAATGGCGGACGTGCTATATTCAAGTACGTATTTTCCAAGACCCCTTTCTTGTGTTCGGTTGGACCACTAAATGGCCAATCAACTTCTCTTTGACCCAAGTTATTCTGCGGTAATTGATAATGAACATTGTCTTCCAAACTGGTAATTCCAGGACAAACACTATTCAAATATGCGTTGCAAATATTATTATTTGAGCCGCCCTTGGGATTGTCTTCGATTGTCATATTTTACGAATAAAAATTATCTAGATATCTTTTAAATCCCTTCCTCTTTCAAAGATAGGTTGACAGTTTGTTCTATAGCCGATAAAGATTCAATTCCATATTGGGGTTCAGTTATATACAGTACACAACCTGTATATTACACCGGCCTTTTTCTCATTAATCTGAATAGGTAAGATAATAAAAGCTTCCTCTTTTTATTCTAGTCTTATTCTAAGATGAGATAACTATTTTTTTATAAACCAGAATTAAGTAAAATAGAGGTAAGTTATTAATTATGCCTCGTTTACTACACTTATAGGCCGTTTGAAGTCATAGAGGCTGATTTGAATTTAAACGTAATGTTGCCAGCAATAAGGCAAAAATTTTAAATTAGGAAGAACTATCGCCAGACTTCTCTCCCCAATAATTTTTTGAAATTCCCAATCATCGAGGGGATTTAAGTACATATTTCATATTCAAGAAGGCTGGACTGAAATTTCATCAATCTATAAGTATTTTGCCCACGAAGGTACTTTGGTGGTTAAGCACTCATCTGGTGGTTAAGATAAGTGTGGCCCTTCAGAAGAGATAATTACAAGGTGGAAAAATGGGTCTTCCATGTATGTATAACATAGAAAGCTGTCATTTAACGACTAGCTACACAATTGACAAGCAATGTATATGGCCGCTAAACCATTTTATAGGCAAAACTCCTGGATGAAACACTTCACGTGCACTGGCAGGTGACAAAAAGTACACAAAGATTGTATAAAGGACAGCAAATTTTCGACGACTTTTTGCCTTCTCGTTTTCAGTCCGGAATAGCGTAAAAGCTCCTTAATAAACAGGTTTTTTGGAGGTATTACTAGGCAGTCTAAAGTATTCAATCAATCCTACAAAAGGGTCCCGGACGAGTTAATATACCAGGATATCCAACATATACAAGCACCTGGTGAAAGTGCAGTTGATTTTACCCATCTTTACGTGATATATTTATTGTTTATTAACGGAGAAGAGACATTTGGGAAAGTCGGCGATTGTAGTGAAAACATCCGAACACCAATAGTTAACTGAAGGTAGCATACCAAATTGTTTTTCCGTTAACCTAGGGGCTAATACAAATATATATTAGATAAATCAATCAGATATAAGGATAGTTACCAACAGAAGAAGTTAAGCTAATTAGCGATGGCTGTATTACCTGAAAAAAACTCGGGGGTGTCGAAACAATCGTCATCTGGGGCTAGGTTTCGTCAAAGAAAAATATCGGTAAAACAGCCTTTAGCTATCTATAAACAGAAGGAATTACCAGCATTAGACTCTTCAAATGAGCTTGAACCATCTCAGATACACCATCTTAGTACTAGTTCTCAACAGCAGCGTGATTTGCATTCTATAGATACTGGTGTTGATAAAAATGAAGAAGATGAAGTCCATTTACAACAGGTAATCAATGCTGCACAGAAGGCTCTTTTATCATCCAAACTGAATGACTCCAAGAAGGAACTGGAGAATAAAGAATCTGTATATATCCCTACTCCAGATGCTTCTCGAATTTGGCCAGAGGCTTCGAAATATTATAGCGACCAGACATTTAAGGAGCCTGAATCCTATATAAAGTTTAGTGCTACAGTCGAAGATACAGTTGGTATAGAATATAACATCGACGAGATAGACGAACAATTTTTGAATAACAAATTAAACAAACGCCAACCTAAGAATTCTAATGTACCGATATGTACCGAATTAGAATTTGAATTAATATGTGACAAGTATGAGAAGACTATAGAAGAGAAACAGCCTTTTTTATCTATGGATCCTACAAATATTTTATCCTACAAAGAATTATCATCTATCATTTTAGAAGAGATCAAAGGCACGAATAATGAAGCTACTCCATATACACAGGTGGGTTCCACAGTGAAATATATTTCAACTACTAGCTTGAAAGATAGATTATCAAAAGAATTAAATTATGAACCATTTACAACCCTTTTCGATAAGGATACCAATGGAAGTGATTCTTCATCGACCCGTCTATTGCCAAAACTTTTAGAATTATATGGTGAGGCGATATATGAGCATTGGAAAGAAAGGAAAATTGAACGGAGAGGTAAGCAAATACACCCCTCTTTGAAGTTTGAAGATCCAAATGCTAATGAGAAAGATAATGATAATGACCCTTACATTTGCTTCCGTAGACGTGAATTCCGCCAGGCACGTAAAACAAGAAGAGCCGATACGATTGGTGCCGAAAGAATTAGACTTTTACAAAAATCTATGCAAAGGGCTAGAGAATTAGTGTTGCTTACTTGTAAGAGAGAGCTTTTGAAGATGCATAACTGGGAAACGGAAACAGAAATCTTTAAATTAAGGTGTGATTCAAAGAACTTAAAGAGAACACTAGGCGTGAAAGGGGATGATCACTTGTTTTATCCACACAAGCGCAAGAAAGTTATTAAAATCAAGGAGGATGAGGATGATTCTGTCAAGAGTAGACGTTTGGAGAAAAGAAAGAATGAACTACGCGAAAGTTCTGGTATTTCTAATATGCCTGGTACCGCAACAATTGGCACAAATGCTGTACATAAAGATAAATCTCAACTGCAACAGCTGCAAGAACAATCAAACTCTACCCAACCGTATGTCAAGTTGCCTGCTTCTAAGATTCCAGATATGGATTTAGTTACTGTTTCTCTTGTGTTACGTGAAAAGAACGAGACTATTAAGAGAGCTGTTCTCGAAAAATTGCGGAAAAGAAAAGAGCAAGATAAAGGATTCATTAATGTCACCGACAATCCATTTCAACCTTACTTCAATATTTCAACAAACGAAAATTGTAAAGAGTTGAGCCATATTCCATATTCATCTATTGCGTCCTCTAATTTTCATGAATTTAATACAACAAATTATATAAGTGAATCATTAAAGAAACTATTAGAGGAGAATAAGCCGTTGCCTGGTATGAAAACATTTTGTGGTTCTAATGGTGAATTAATACCATCAAAGCCATTTCCATTTTTACTGAGCCTATTGGAAGGTCAAGCAGAGAAAAGTAAATATAACTCTGTAAGTTACATTTCACAATTATTGTCTAATATTGAAAGTAATAATTTTAGTGCATATAGTAAAGGGTATGGCAGTCAGCAAAATCTAGAGTCGCAGGACTCGACTGGTAAACTATCAGATCCTATATTCAGATTAAGGAAAAGAATAGGCAGAGCTAATAGAGTTTTCCTTGATAGAAGGAGTCTACACAAAAGGCCAGATGAAGTTATTAATGACTTTTTGAAATTTGACAATTCTGAAGAACTGAAAGAAGGCGAAAAATCGAAGAATAACAGTGACAAAGTTCCAAATATATATGATTCAAAAGCTGATATAATTAAAAGATTGGATTCCAATTGGAAGTTTGATGATGATCTTACTGAATATGAAAGAGGTATTCAAAAGCCATTCAGCTTAGATCCCTCAAGGTTAAATTGTATCAGTGATGATACTCAATCAATAAGATTTGGTTCCATGCTATTAGCGAAGTCTTATGATTTGTTAAGGGAATCTGTACATCAAAAACAACAAGCTTATATTCAACAAGCTAAGATGAGGGCTTTGCAGCAACAGCAACTTGCAAATAAGCAACAGAGTCTCGATTCAAATGCGACGAATTCAAAACAGACAGTAGTCTCTAATCTGTTACCTACCACAGGTAATATGAATCTTACTGCACAAAATAGAGCGAGACTTTCTGTACAAAGTTCAACTGGAGGAAATGATAATTCGCCATTACTAGCTTCACAAAATATAAAATCGAATAGCCATCCATCACAACAATTAAATACCACAAAGGATCCAGGAATGTCACAAGTATACACTAATAAGACCGCTGTGGGAGGTGAATCCAGAAAAGTCTAGCTCTTGATGAGCATAAAGAGATTTCTATGGAATAAATGATATTGACCCTTACTTGTAACATAGCTGATACATACTTAAATATTTAAAAATTAGATATAATGTATATATCAATTCAAACATTTAATAATTAAGAACATAACTAAAATTTTCTTCCAAGAAGCCATTTTTTAGTATTGATTTTTGCTAGGAAGTTGATGACTGAATCTCTAAATTCTAACTAAATAGTAAATTATATTGGCTAGGGGGTGACACTAGTCAAAGAAAATGACTTTAAAGACCACTGAAGTCCTACTAATGACTAGAGGAGTAGTTTTCCCGTTTGGTTCATAACATTATACTCTTCACTAATTACCAGTTTCAGGATTTTATACGTAGCTTTAGCTTATTGATACTGTTAACGACAATACTTCAATTTTGTGTAAAACTATAACTATATCAATTTATTTAGTGAAAGTTGAATGAATGTGAACTCTAAAGTTGACTTTTTACAGCTTCAAAAATATTCCTTGTCCACTTCATGTTTTCCCTCATCGCTATATCTAAGAGTTCAAGAGATATTTAACTACTATGCATGTTTAATTTGAGGTTTTACCTTTCTACTCATTATTTGAGTTATTGTTTTAATTTGATATTTGCAATTAGGATTCTTCAATTGCATCCAATGCTGCTGAATATACAGGCTACCCCTTATTTGAATGGATCTTTGCATTTTAGGGAAGAATGTTGCAGCTGAACAAATTATTAGTCGGAAGTATGTTCTATTATTGTTGTATTATCAATATACGAACCGGAATTATGAGCTACTTATGTCAACACTGTGCTCCAAATCTTAAGGAGGTACATAAATTTAGCCAATTGACCCCCAATTAACTTATTTATATCCAATATAATTAGATTTCTAATACAAAATGACATCAAAAATTCTCAAGTATTCATTATTCACGGCTAGTTCAATATGCGTGGGTATTCTCTACAAAAGCTCTGGTACAATTTCGCAATCAGTTTCAGACGATTTTCTAAATTCAAGCACATTAAGAATTATAAATCCTAATAACCATAAGACTCAAATGGATTCATTAAGTCTGGTTATTGAAAGCAACAAACCAACGGATGTGTTATTAAAAGAATTTATAAAGGGGTTTTTTTATGGCCCTGTAATGTTGCTCGAAAGAAATATTTTTCGCTTAATACTTAAAGATAAAAGTCAGCTTGTCTATTTTGATAAGTTAAATGGCTCGGATGTTGTAGAGTCAAGTTCAATTAATGCTTCCCGTACGTTATTTCCTGTTTCTAAGAATGTTCCTACTATTTGGGATGATATTGATATTAATTTAAACGAATTATATCAATCTAGATCAATATTATTTGGTGCATTTCAAATTTCAGAGCAAAAGAATAGTGAGGAAATTAGCTATATAGATGCTGTATTCGGGAATGATATATCAGATTTTGCTGGTGGTCATAGGTTTGAAGTTTTAAGATTAAGTGAAAGTAAACTAAAAGTTACTTTACATCTGATAGTCTGCAATCCCACTGAGGATATTAAACCAACAAGCCAATTTCTTAATTACTTCCACATAATTTATTCAAGAGTTCTATTCCTTAATGCTCTTTATGAGATGAAAAAGTAATAGTGCGAAATATTTTTCCTAGAAGCTAGCTTAGGTGTAAAATGCTCAAGTCTTGTTGATAGTTTTCTTCATTTCTAGTATTATCCTCAGTAAGAAGTTTTGTTGACAGTTTTTTTATTATTAGTATTATCCTTAGTGAGAAGTATTTAACTAAGTACAAACCGACTTCTTAAATATGAATTTTATATTAATGTAAAGCCAATTTGATATAACATTAAATAAATTTTTAGTAAATATCTACGAACGATAGTTTCAACATTCACCAAGGTAATTGAACAAAGCCAATTTCACTTAAAATATTCCGATTCCGATGTATTTATGGTCAAATTTATCCCTTTTAAATATCAAAGCCCCTTTACTAGTCGATATTACTAATAAAATCACTATCAAGAGTCATAAGCTGTTGATTATTCTGATTCTGACGGAGTAATATAGTTACTCAATCTCAAAGTTTTATTTCAGTCAGATATAAATAAGATTTTATCGTTTCTCCTTATCAAGTATAAGAATTTGCCAGATTTTCTTACTAAAATATTTAACTTTAAAAGTAATCTAGAAGCCCTAATCTTAAATTTTCACATGATTTATCATTGGTTGGACCTTTTGCTTTATTTTTTTAGGCAAATATAATAATGATCCCAGTCTCAGTCTCATAGTTCAATTACTCTCTTTGTTATACGTACAAAAGTCATGCAATTTCAAAATAAGTCAATTGAGAGATATAAAAAATCCATAAAGGATTCAAGTCTAGAAATAAATCTATTGAGAAGTTTAGAGATTAAAACTCTGACCTAATGAATTGAACATATGTGAAGCATATTTTTATGCAGTTAAACCTGAAAATAAAAATAAAGTTTCATCACATACAGGAATATGCAATGTACTGCCGATATAATGAAGCTTGTGTTTAAACGAAGCATTGTAATATGCAAATAATAATTCTCTATTTATAAAATTTACATAGTATATAAGATATTATCTTGATCTCTTTTGAATTTAAGCTACTCCTCTTTGAAGTCACAATTAAAAATATCAATTTCGTATCTTAATTTTGTAGATTGCGTATTTCTGCAAATGGAAAGCGTTATTGCTCAAATTATTTTCAAGTGAAATGCTGCCCTATGTTCGTTTAATAAATGATGCTACCCCAATTTATCGAAAGGTCTATCTAGCAGAAGGATATTTTCTAACTATATTTCCGCAATGTTAATGTGATGTACAAATACCATTTCCCTAATCATAAGTTGCGGAAGTGCGTTACGAGAACTTAAAAAATATTATAGGGTCAGATCAATGGGACATAAATGAATGATTATTCAGAAAATTTCATGGCTTATAAGTTGATGCTTAGGTTATTTAGTTTATTTCAAAATTCTTTATATTAAAGCTAAATAATGGAGTTGATATATAAATAATGATAATATTTCTTATTTGAACATATTATTCTGATAAGCTATTTCGAACAGTACATTTAAAAAAATAGTAGAAAATAAGGACTAAAAAAATCAGAAGGTATAAAGTATGCTTACCAGTATAATTCAAGGTGAGATAAATCATAACCTATATTAACCTTCCGGGGTTTACATCTAAGAATGATGAAGTTCCCAATCAATCCATTATTACATTAGAGATTAGCCTTATTAAATTAGCACAAAAAAGAAACTAAGTCTTTATTTAAATATATGGGATATTGACCAGAATGTTTTCTGGTTTTACTGTAATCATCAGCATATTGTTTCAATATTCAAATGCAAA
Source organism: Schwanniomyces sp. yHRVM31 (assembly GCA_030462985.1). Taxonomy (NCBI): domain Eukaryota; kingdom Fungi; phylum Ascomycota; class Pichiomycetes; order Serinales; family Debaryomycetaceae; genus Schwanniomyces; species Schwanniomyces sp. yHRVM31. The sequence continues at coordinate 29,399 of JAKVQU010000125.1, forward strand.
TTCCTTCTTACCAAAAGTATTTGTATTAGATATTAGTGTAATATCAATGGTAGTTACAAGCTGTGGTAAAATGATAAATCTTTTTCGCCATGAGAAACTTCTCCAATAACAGAATAACACAATGAAATTACATTTAATTCATATTACAAGAGAGAACATGAACGAGTCTTACGACTCTTATCAAGTTTAAAAGGATAATTAATACAACTTTGCATTATAGATGCATACTATATATCCTTAAGAAGCATACAATTCATATAATAGGTTATTATTATTTAATGATAAGCTACTGTAAACTATTAATTTCCTTATACTACTTGGCTGTGAAAATATTGTTCTAGTTCACTCATAGAAATGAAACAAAAATTTAGTTAGCGATCGTTTTTGTGACATATTATATACTCAATTGTTTTATCTGACATATATTATTATTATAATTATTATATATTAAAAGCCTATTAGTCTATGTTTTATAAACTAGTTCGAAAGTAATTGAACGGATTAATGAATATTAAAAGTTAGTGAATAAGTTGTTATTTCAAATAACATACCGAAATAGTGGAAGGGGGTATTTAGAATGAAAGCTTTGTTGTGAAGACCTCCTAAAATTTAGAAATTGAATTGAATCAATTCGAATCAAATAAACAACATACAGAATGTGGCCAAAATTGTAATGAGGTGTGAAGATTTTAAGTTTGAAGCTGCTCCAACTTGAACAGACGCAATTGATGGGACAGTTGAAGCAGAAGGAACTGCTGCTACTTTGGTGGCAGAAGTAACCAAGGAAGTTTCAGTAACTAAAGGAGTGTAAGAAGTGAAAATATTTGCCCCAGAAGTGTAGATAACGTAACCAGTGGTCTTAGTAGCTAGTGAACAAAGACCGTTTGCACATTGAGTTTCGGTGACAACGGTAGTGTATTGGCCCTGGTTAGAAGGTTTGGTTGAAGTTGTTGGAATAGGGACATAAGTAGTGTATGTTGAACTCTTCTCAGTGACTACAGAATAACCGGTTGTTACTTCAATTGGTGTGCAACTGTGATCATTACATGATGTGACCGTAACAACTGCAGTGTTAATTGCTGTAACGTGAGCTGTTTCAACAGCATTAGTTGTAGCAGTTAATGGGCAATATGTTGTGTAACTAGTTTCATTTTCAGTAACGATTATGTAACCAGTTGTTACTTCAGTTGGTATACAACCATGATCATTACAAGATGTTACAGTGACAACTGTAGTATGGACTGCTGTAAAGGTAGCTGTTTCAACAGCACTAGTTGTAGCAGTTAATGGACAGTAAGTTGTGTAACTAGTTTCATTTTCGGTAACGATTATGTAACCGGTAGTAGTTGGGATAGTGACGCAATGAGTTTCTGAACAGGAAGTTATTGTAATAACAGTTGTACTGACCTTTGTCAGAGTAGAAGCTGAAGTTGATTGGCCAACTGAAGTAGAAGATTTCACGGCAGAACTTGATTGTTCTAAAGAGCTTTCACTAGATTGACTAGTCGAGGATGTTGGACTTAATGAACTAGATTGACCAGTAGGACTTGAGCTGGAATGAACAACGGAGCTTGAGCTAGAAGATTTCACGGCAGAACTTGATTGTTCTAAAGAGCTTTCACTAGATTGACTAGTCGAGGATGTTGGACTTAATGAACTAGATTGACCAGTAGGACTTGAGCTGGAATGAACAACGGAGCTTGAGCTAGAAGATTTCACGGCAGAACTTGATTGTTCTAAAGAGCTTTCACTAGATTGACTAGTCGAGGATGTTGGACTTAATGAACTAGATTGACCAGTAGGACTTGAGCTGGAATGAACAACGGAGCTTGAGCTAGAAGATTTCACGGCAGAACTTGATTGTTCTAAAGAGCTTTCACTAGATTGACTAGTCGAGGATGTTGGACTTAATGAACTAGATTGACCAGTAGGACTTGAGCTGGAATGAACAACGGAGCTTGAGCTAGAAGATTTCACGGCAGAACTTGATTGTTCTAAAGAGCTTTCACTAGATTGACTAGTCGAGGATGTTGGACTTAATGAACTTGATTGACCAGTAGGACTTGAGCTGGAATGAACAACGGAGCTTGAGCTAGATTGTCCAACAGAACTTGAACCGGTTTGAATAGTTGAGGAAGTTGGACTTTCTGAACTTGATTGACCAACAGAACTTGAACCAGTTTGAATAGTAGAAGAAGTTGGACTTTCTGAACTTGATTGACCAATTGAGCTTGAGCTAGATTGTCCAACAGAGCTTGAACTAGTTTGAATAGTAGAAGAAGTTTGACTTTCTGAACTTGATTGGCCAATAGAGCTTGAGCTAGTTTGACTAGTCGAGGATGTTGTACTTAATGAACTTGATTGACCAGTAGGACTTGAGCTGGAATGAACAACGGAGCTTGAGCTAGATTGACCAACAGAACTTGAACCAGTTTGAATAGTTGAGGAAGTTGGACTTTCTGAACTTGATTGACCAACAGAACTTGAACTAGATTGACCAATAGAGCTTGAACTTGATTGGCCAACAGAACTTGAACTTGATTGACCAACAGAACTTGAGCTTGAGCTGGATTGACTTGTAGAGGAGCTTTGACTTTCTGAGCTAGAGTTGCTACTCGAAGCATTTGAACTAGTAGTAGTAGTACATGAACTACTGCTTGTGGTGCTTGCAGTGCTTGAACCAGAAGTGCTGCACTCAGTGCTTGAGCTACTGCCTGTTGTGCTTGAACTGCTTGAACTTGAGCTACCTCCAGTACTTGAGCCAGATGTACTACACTCGGTGCTTGAGCTACCACCTCCAGTGCTTGAACTACCTCCAGTACTTGAACCAGAAGTGCTGCACTCAGTACTTGAGCTACCGCCTGTTGTGCTTGAACTGCTTGAACTTGAGCTACCTCCAGTACTTGAGCCAGATGTACTACACTCGGTGCTTGAGCTACCACCTCCAGTGCTTGAACTACCTCCAGTACTTGAACCAGAAGTGCTGCACTCAGTGCTTGAGCTACCGCCTGTTGTGCTTGAACTGCTTGAACTTGAGCTACCGCCTGTTGTGCTTGAACTGCTTGAACTTGAGCTACCTCCAGTACTTGAGCCA
>JAKVQU010000126.1:0-31755 GCA_030462985.1 Schwanniomyces sp. yHRVM31
TGTTTTATTATTTACATTGTAGAAAAGAAGGTTGTAATCTTAAGACAATGAGGCAGTAACGATGGGAGAAAAAGGGATTTTAGAGCTATATAAATTGATGAATTTCAACTAATATTTTATCTTAGTCAACGAACAGAATAGTTTATTATTAACTATTTGGCTTAAAATAATAATCCCTCCCTAAGCTTAACTATTAGAAAGTATAGACTACATCTATATAAGTAATTAGTTAGTATTAAAATAAAGAAAACATCTTCTCCATATAATTAAGATTATATACAGTACTGTTTATATACAGTACATCAACAGATTGTATTAATCACATGACATAAAACATGTGATTAGATGCCCAATGAGAGATAAAGTTATGAATAATAAGAATGAATATACGATGAATGAATATGAATGATAATGATGCATTATGGAACATTATGGAAGATTGCTCTGAGGAGTATTGCTAGTTGGAATAGTATTTGAGTATTCATATCTAGGAGACCAACTTGATATGAATGGAGATGAGACATTATATATAATTAAATATTAATTATAATATAACTAACACGTCTATAAAGAATAGAACTCTTACATGGATTTCAGCAAAGTTTTTCCCTTTTAATCCAGTAGACAGATTCAGACAATTTCTAAATCTATATTATTTCTCTAAATCGAATATAAATTAAATAAAAGGCACTGTTTTCAAAGTTAAGAAGATATCTCATAGCTAAGCGGTATATCTGCTAATAATCTTTAAATGTATCACTTTCATTTATACAAACACTACTATTAGCATTTAAGAGATCTCTATTTCATGCACGTGATTTAAAGGACTAGTTCTCTCGTGATTTGCTTAATTTAACGTTAGATAAGTAGCTAGAAAGATGATGAATGGAAATTATATATATGGTAGGATACTACTCTTGACTAAATATGTATACTTAGAGTCTGTTCAAGCTAAAAAATATATCTAAAAGAAGTGTTTTTTTATACTTACATGAACACTGTTAGACTAGTTTTGTGCTATATACTTGGAGTTTCTAAAACAGCTAATTGAGGTAAATAGACTATTTAAATGAATTTAATATTATATTGTATTTTATATTGTACAATTTTAGGATAAAGTTTACTTTCTTTTTTAAAAATCTTGAAATGATAAAATTTATCAATAAATTACCAATTTCTAAGATTCTGAAATCTTTTATCTTTTAAACAAGTACAACAAGCATTAATTTAATATAGACTAGCGAAAGATCTGTTTGTTTAATTTGAGTGAAAGAATACCTAGTGTTTTTATATCTTAGGATGGATAAATTAGAAAGTAAATTTTTGTGGTCCTTATCTAAAATTTTTCCTCTTTAGATAGCGCCGCGCACCTCTGTTGTATGAATAAAACCTGATATACCAAGAATTAATATTTCTATAAGGAAGGTCTTAAATTTAGCTAATAAATATGGTTACGACTCATATCATTATCTAAAGGCTCTAGTGTGTATAGATAAGGTTTATATCAACGTTTAGCACAATTTTTATACGAATCAATTTTTTTTATTACCTTGTTTTAGTCTCATTTCAGAGGATATTGAATACATCAAAGCATTCACGTCATATAATATCTATGTCATATAATACACATAAATAAATCACCTTAACAAATGGGTATATATTGATAATCTATGCGCCATATTGTATTCATGATCGAAAAATATTAGGAAAGGACCCCGACATGGTACCATGTAAATTTAAGTCCCCTATGATTAAGGTCTAGTAGCCAAATGTGTAGGAATGAATTTGAGTTCATTTAGCTATTCGATTTGATATAGCTAGCTCTGGTCCAAAAAAGCAAATGTGCTGTCCCTCCAGACTTAAGATAATTTAGAATTCTATTAGAAAGAGACACAGTATACTTTGTTCTTATAATTAGCATGTCTTAGAATCCTTGTTGAGATAATGCTATTTGAGCTAACATTGTATGTTCTAACCGATCTTCATTACTATTAGCAACTTAATTGTTGCACAATATTGTATTGCGGGTAACATATATTTCCTCAGGGGTCAGTTACCGAGTGGTGCCAGGTTGGAAGTAAAAGAAAAACAAAAAGTTACTCCATAATAAAATAGCTAACTATTTAAAACCAATATATCTATAATTACAAAATGGTAAGTGGTACACAATTAGTTAATCGCTCCTATACCATATTGTTCAATCACCTAATTATCTAATTGTTGACTGGTAATTATCGTCAATTGCTTGCTCGAGCTTTTATTTCATGAACTTCATACTAACATGTTTTTTTAGTCTAGATCAGGGTAAGTCAAATCCGAGTAAATCATATTAAATGATACTAACTTCATTGTAGTGTTGCTGTTGCAGACGAATCTTTAACTGCTTTTAACGACTTGAAATTAGGTAAGAAGTTCAAGTTCATCATCTTTCGTTTGAATGACGCCAAGACCGAAATTGTTGTTGAAGAAACTTCCACTGAAACCGATTACGATGTCTTTTTAGAAAAGTTCCCAGAAAATGATTGTAAATATGCTATTTATGACTTTGAATATGAAATTGGTAACGGAGAAGGAAAGAGATCTAAGATTATCTTTTATACTTGGTCTCCAGATACTGCTCCAATCAGATCTAAGATGGTTTATGCTTCATCGAAAGATGCTTTAAGAAGAGCTTTAAATGGTATTGCAGCTGATATCCAAGGTACTGATTTCTCAGAAGTTTCCTACGAAACTGTCTTAGAAAAAGTTAGTAGAGGTGCTGGCTCTCATTAGTTCATATATGAAATTTTTGGTCTACTCGATTTTGTGAATAATTGTCAAATAAGAGGACTGCTTTATAACTAGTGTATCTTGTAGTATATTTGTCAAAAGATAACCTTCAAATCCTGTAAATGCTGTTGATTCGAAGGAGTCGTGTAATCAATTAACACTGCGCAATCAGGAAATTAGATAATTTTTTTTGGAATTTCTCTAATATAGTGGAGATAGAACTTTTCTTAAAGAATTGACAGCTGATTTATTCTTGATAAGTTAGCTAAATCATTCTTTTTAGATTCGATTAGTCTTCTATTAAATCAAGAATTAAAATGACGCTGGGGAAGCTTCCTAGAGCAACTCTTGAACAAAAGATTCAAATATTGGATTTTTATCATCAGTCAAATAGGCCACAACTGGAAACCGTTGAGAGATATAGAAATGAGATTTCCATTTCAACATCATCATTCAGTGAGTGGTTAAAGCACGAGGATGATTTGAGAAGAAGATTAAGTGAAGCAGGTACAGCATTCTCTAAGAATAGCAGAAGGAAAGTGAAATTCAAGTATGAAAAAATTAATCGTGCAATGGACTTATTGGTTAAGCAGAAATTAGATAGATGTGAACCAATAAATGAGCCAATCTTAAGAGAGTATTGGTCTATATATGCTCATCAGTTTGGTGTCGATGATCCTAAAAGATTGGTTGGTTTCAGCCATGGGTGGCTAAGTCAATTCAAGAAAAGACATGGGTTAAATAAGAAGAAAATGACGGGTAATATAGAAACATATTCACTTAATAATGACCCTAATACTTTGACCCCTCTAACCGGATCAGGAAATTCTACTGGAAATAATGAAGTATATGACCCCAATTTTACTCGTGAAGACCCTACTAACAATTCTTCAAATAATACAGGAGATTCCACAGGCAGCATCGATAGTAGTTCTCCTAACACTGCAGGAAATGGTTCAAACGCATTCTCAAACGTTTCTTCTGCTCAATCAAGTACCTACGATCTTATGAACCCTCAAACTACTACAAGTACCCATGGTAATCAGTTTCGTCCTCAGCAAGGACTCAATTTCTCAAATGGACCTTCAAACCTCAATTTTTCAAGCTATGAAATTTATCAGAATCAACTGACTCAATCACGCCAACCCCCTCAATCTTATGATGGTAGGAGCCAAAAAGATAATTTGATTTTAAATACCGGTCAAAATTCATTTGATTATCAACAACAATTAAGAGCACACTATGAGAAAAGAAAACAACATTATGACCAACTGCAAACTCAACAGCAGCAAGTACAACAAGCACAACAGAATCAACAGCAAGAACAGCAACAACAGGATTCGAGATCTCAAACGCAACAGCAGGCACAGCAATCTATACTGCAACTGCAACAACAGGGTCAATCCCAACTGCAAAATGCAGCAGTTCAGGTATCACAGCAACTTACACAACAGCCAAAGCAACGACTACATCAACAACTGCAGATTAACCAATCACAACAACAATCTCAACATATACAACAAGCTTCCCAACAACAGCAGCAAAATCATAGACTCACAAGGTCGAATACTAGAGGCAATATAAGAAGACCTTTAAATACAACTGCATCAATCTCTACATTACAGGATGCGAGAAATGGTCCTAATATCGGTGCATCTGATATTGAGAGATTCATATATATGTTTGCTGATAGATTTTTTCATGATCATCAATACGAATACCCCCAAACTGTTAAAATATTTCAAGAATTTAAAAATTCGTTCTTTAATGAGAGAATAATAAACATAAGATCTATTCAACAACAACAGCAAATATTGCAACCAGATACAGACCAGCAGATGGATATTCAAACACGAAGTGACCAGCTGGTACAACAACTTCATGCCACACATCAACCAATTAGTGGAATTGATGATTTCTTTTTAAGAGCAACAGTTCCATCTACACACGAGGAGACTAATAGCAGGTCTGATAATCCAATCAATGGCACAGTTGGGAGAACTCCTCCAGTAAGTGCTGTTTTGGCTAATAATGTTGATGTGAATACGTCTAATAATAAATAAATCTTGTTATTCAAGTATTCTAAGCTATAATTGCTACGACTATAAAATTTGACTTTTTATGATGTCACGCTATGTATTAAGTGTATAATTCATGTATTGGTAGTTTTTATCAAGCTTTGCAGATTGATTTCAAATATTCAACTTTTAATAACTCGATAAAAATAGTAAATACGACTTAGATTAAAGGTAAAATAAAGTTCCAAGATACCACTAATATAATTCAATAAACTACAATTTATTTATGTCTTATTTATTTCGTTGTTAGCTCAGGCAGCTTCTTTTTGAATGAGTGTGTAAAATCAATTTCAGAATCTAGATGTATGTTTTCTAGCCGGTTAATAACCACAGCACATTCTTTAGCTTTAGAACCTTGTACTTCTACTTTAAGCTTTGGCTGAATAAGGTTTAAATCCCTACTTTCTATAAACTGATTTTCTTCCTTATTTTTCTTAGAACAATCAACGCAATTTCTGCATAGATTAGTTCCATCTTCTAGTACCAATTCCCTACCACTTCCACAACCGCTAGACTTATTTATGGAACGATGAATTGTAGGCTTGTGTCTTATTTTTTTTCGCTCTCTCCTTTCTCTCCTTTTTTCTCTATTTCCTCTATTTTGCTGTAAAGCATTGGAGCTAACTACATGTATCATATCTTTCAGATGCTTAGCATACAAATAGTTTCTTAATGCCATATTAAAAGTAATAAGTTCAACTTACTTATTCTAAACTTTCGTTTTAAAATAAACAATGTCTATATATTAAGTTCTTTCATATGAAGCTCACATTTCTGAAGTTATTGTTTAAGTGGTTCCACTTTTTTGTATTGTGCAACCTCTTAAATAATATTCCGTACTCGGATATTTTAGAACGTGACCTCTCTAGTTTTACGAGCGACAGTTTGCAATCGCTCCCAAGATGTGGAGGTGATAACAGAAGCGCTTAACTACGAATATAAAAACATAGTTATTGTTTAGTATATTCTAAGATAATGTGTTCTAAGATAATGTAATAGCTCTGTCTCTATTTAATATTAAGTGTTGTTTTGATGGGAAAATTTTAAACCAATGATAATGATGCTGATTGCAAGAGTAAGAAATTTATATTTCAAATGGTCATCAACAAGTTGATCATTTCTTTTACGCCTTGAATCTCTGGTGATTTCTGATCCAAATAAAATAGACCTGACTCTGTTGTATATACTATTGCTTTCAATATCAAGGATTTCGTCATGTGATATATCCTCCCACTCCGATTTATCTGTAATGTCCTCTAAAGTATCACTATAATCCTCATCATCTGAAGCAACATTGGAATTTCTGTAGAATGTCTGTGACTTAAATTTCTTAATATTTTTTTGTTTGTCACCATCTGAAACTTCTATATCATCAATTTCATTAAAATTCAAATATGTCTGTAACGAGTTGGAAAAGATACGCTTTCCGAATTTACCTTCATGCTTTAAAAACCCATAATCATCTTCATCGCTTTCTGCTGGAGATAAACTTATATCATTTTGAAGTAAGTCATCGTTGAAATTTAATAAACCTTTCGATATAATACCAACGGTAGAATTAGTATAGTTCTTTGAAATGATAGGGGCTACTGAGACTGATCTGAGTACTCTTTTCTTATGAATAAGCATATTTCTGGACTTTTCGATCAATTTGGCATCGGAATATTCCATCTTTTTATTGAGATTATTCAACGATTTTTTACTTGATAACCGTCGTATATTCTTTCTTTGTTTCTGCAACTCAAAACCAATATATGACAATAACTTTTCATTATGTAACTTCAAAGATTGCAACTCAAACTTAAGCTTCATTATTTCCTGCTTTGTCATCTCATTAGTTAAATTATTATCTAGATACCAGCTTGAACTTTTAGAAGTTTCCGTAACCAAGGAATCTCTATTTGATGTTGCAATACACAAGCCATTCAACGCATTCAATGCATTGTCTCTTACTGACTTCATTTGCGACACATCTTCTTCCCCAGACTCTTTAATAATATTAATGTGCTGATTCTCAGGAACAGATGTACTTCTGATATTTGGACTAACTTGTTCAAATTCCACCTTTATAGGAAATATGTCATGACTATTATATCTTGAATGATGTGGCTTAGAATTTGAGTATCTGTTCTTCGTTTTACACATCGAACTGTCTCCTTCGAAATATGATAAATTATGTGAGGCTAGTTTTAAAGGAGATAATACAAACTCAGTATCGTGATTCATGGTAGGAGAGTCTTTTGTTCTTAGTGGTAATGATTGTCTCTTCTTTTCTTTCAAAACCTGTTCAGGTGAAAGAAGATAATCTAATGCCGACTTAGAAGAATTGGAAGTTAATGTACTGGCATGCTTATCAGATAGTGGAAAGCGAAAATTTTGAGAAATTTCCAACTGAGCATTATCGTGCTCTTTAATTGGTGACGAATGATTATTTTTCAAATCCTCAACTAAATAACTTAGCAGTGGTAATGGTTCAGAATCATCTCCATCACTCAGGTCATACATACCTGTATTGTCTATGCCGTTAATAATTTCTTGATCTACTTCAAAATCATACTCATCATATTCTAGTTCTTCATTTTCCTGCAATAGTTCTTCAGGACTTCCGCTAATATTGTTTGCATTGAAAATATCGTCCTTTCTCGCGCTCCTCTCAGTTTCATTAAGTTTCGTTAAGTATTCCACTTGATCAATCAATGCTAGTTTAGAATTTCTTTCTAACTCAAAATTACTCTCAAGAACTTTAAACTCTCTTAATAATTTGTTATATCTATCCTCGAAATCAGATACACGGATATTGTGCTCCTTTAGACCATTCAACTCTCTTCTGAGCCTGTCTGTAGTGCATTGTAACTCTTCCACCAACTCTTTGTAATAAAATATTTCCTTCTCATATATACCATTACTTTTAGAATAATCATTTTGAATAGATTTCAAGGCTTTCTCATAGCTCAATATTTTATTGTGACACTCTTGTATTATGCTATTTTTACTAGCTATTTCAAGCTCCAAATGCTTGTAATCATTTGCTAGATTATTATTGGTAAGTAATAAATCAGTGTATTGTCTTTCAAGCCTTAAGTAATCTCGTTGAAGTGTAAGAAGTCCTTCCATTTTCTTCTTTGGGACCCCAGTTGAAGCACTAGGGCTATTTAACGATTGCCTTGATTTTTGAGACTTCAATGGCGAAGAAGTTGTTACTCGTGGCAGTTGAATGGTTTGTGTTATTATCGTGGTGGATTCATTCTCTTCCAGAAAAGAATCTTCCATCATTGGTGAAGACAACACGATGTGAGATAAATGAATGAATGATTAATGAAAATTCTACAGAATAATCCCTTATTTCCCCAGTTAAATTCTAGCTTCCTGGTACCCTAATGTTACCTTGCTTTTAAAAGAAGATAGACCAATTGTAAGAGTATGTTTATCCTGTTTGTAAATTTCATAACATTGTTTACATATCATTCCTAATTAAGCTGATTGGTAATTGATTACATAATATTATTCCTTTTGTATTGCGTCAACGTTGGGTATTTTAATGCACAAAAAACCGTCGTTAAAATGATCGTGCAAAACCATATAAATTACTTAAAAAACCACAGTGAGCCACAAAACCAACTCCCCACTTATATGCTAATTAAATCTTGCCGTCTCCGGCTGTTTTGTTATCGGAATCCCCCGAGTTTAGGAGTAGTGTAAGGAATCGAAAATCTAAACTATGAATCATCAGCATTACCTTTTATATACATGTTAAGTTCTGTCCAAAAAAATTTGTTGAAATTTTACGAAATTGCAATTTAATTGAAATCGTAATGGTTAAGGTATTATCAGAGGAAGAGTTTCAATCCCAAATAGTTTTAAACTACACTGATGTAATCGGTGAAAAATTAGGTGGTAAAGTCTTAGGATTTTCAGATGAATGGTTTGCAGCAGCAGATAACTTAATAAACCCAAAACCACCTATCCGTGATGCTACTAGATTCACCCATGCTGGTGCATGGTATGATGGTTGGGAAACAAGAAGGCATAATGTAGAGGAAGCCGACTGGGTCATTTTCAAAATGGGCGTTTCTTCTGCCAAGTTGATCGCTTGTGAAGTTGATACTGCATTTTTCAGTGGTAACCATGCTCCGCATATTTCTGTAGAAGCAGTACAACTAGGTAACGATACTGAAATCGAAAAGCTTAATGAAGCAAAATGGGAAACAGTCATTGACAAAATTGAATGCGGCCCTTCTCAAAGACATTTTTTCGTAAGAGATTCAATTACAAGTAACAATTATACTCATGTTAGATTGAGAATGTACCCAGATGGTGGTATCGCCAGATTCAGATTATATGGTTCTGTTGTTCCAATTTTTCCTCAAGATATTAACACTGTTCTTGATATGGCTTCTGTTAAAAATGGTGGTGTAGCTATTAAGGTATCTGACCAACATTTCGGTTCTGCTGATAATTTATTATTACCTGGTAGAGGTCATGACATGTCCGACGGATGGGAGACAACAAGATCCAGAGAGCCTGGTCATGTTGATTGGGTAGTTATTAGACTTGGTGCTAAAACTAATATTAAGGAAATTGTTATTGATACCGCTCATTTTAGAGGTAATTTTCCTCAAAAGGTCAATCTTAAAGCCATTAACGTTGATGAAGATTCGAAGGTGCCAAAATTTGACAGTAATGAATGGGAACTTTTAGTTGATGACTCTAAGACTGGACCTGATGCCGAGCATTCATTCAAAATTGAGAAGGGCTCAAGATACTCGCATGTATTAGTGACTATCATTCCAGATGGTGGTGTTAAAAGGGTAAGAGTTTTGGGTAATATCGTAGCATAAATTATTTAGGTGTATCGCGAAAAAAAAATTATCATGTATCTTTTTTAATAGATCGATGTATTCCTTGAAGACAAGCAATAGATTGATTTTACTTGCAAACCAACGTGTTCCTGCTAAGGAAATCTTTAACAGAGATGTAGACTTAGATTTGATAGCAGATTTAGATGTACAGTTCCGGTTCCTTAAGCAACTCCTGGAAATATCAAATATAAATCCATTTTACGTCAAGACATTATTAAGATTTTACATTAATTTGTTAGAATCCAATGGTCTTGAAGTTTCTGAAGACGCCTATGAAATGGCATGTTCCCATGAGATTCTTAATGCTAAAGAATTGATGCCTACTGACGCAGATATATTGGAATATTGCATAGGTGGATTTTCAGAAAATGTAACTGGAAATTCTATAGTTAGAATCAAAGAAACACCAAAAATAATTTCTGGAAATAATACTACTGGGTTAAGAACTTGGGAGGCTGCATTGTATTTAGCTAATTATTTGAATTCTAACCAAATTGACATTTCTGGATGCTCTATTTTAGAACTTGGAGCAGGGACTGGCTTAGTGGGGCTTTCATTAGTTAAATATTACCACAAAATCGTTGGAAAATTGAAGCAAGTTGTATTTACTGACGGCGCTGCAGAGTTGATATATAATCTCACTGAAACCTTAATTATTAATCACTTAACACCAGGATCAGCGGACTTGCCTGATATAAGGGCGTATCAATTGTACTGGGGAACTACTAATATTGCATCTGAAGATTTCGTGAGGGAACCTTCCTCAGGTATTGATTATCTTGTTGGAGCTGATGTTACATATGATTCTAGTGTGGTTAATATTTTGTGTAGCACGATATTTGATTTTTTCCAAAAAGGAACCAAAGGTGCTATTATTGCCGCAACAATAAGAAACGAGCAAACCATTGATAGTTGGGAAAAAGAGTTAAATTCTTGGTTTGGAGAAAAATGGCAAAAGCAAATTATAACTCGCGAAAGCATTGAAACGGCATCAAATTGCTGGTTCAATTCTGCTACTCCAGAAATTCGCATTTACAATATCACTAATACCTTACAACGCTTCAAGGGTTCTCGACAGTCTAGTAAAGAGTTAGAGACAAATACATAGACAAATATGGAGGCAATTATTCTGTACTCATAATTTGCATTATCAGGATTATTTTTTAACCTTAATTTTCCATATACTTTCCTTGATAATCTCAAGAAATTTCAGTTAATAAAGCAGCGTGTTCTGTATAGGTCATGATCATTCTATATGTAAGCTAGTCTGATAGTATAGTAGTTCAAAGGAACCCACTTTTTCTATGTGAGAATTATTACATTTTAAATTTATATATTAATAATATTATGAATATATACATTCAGCTGATCAAGAATAACAATAATTTTAAAGCTAATGTAAAAGAGTCAAATCAGTTAAATATTATACTTATATATATATGATTAAAAAAATGGATGCATATTTTTATCCCTGAAATCTCACCACTCTTTTTAAAAATAGCAAATATTCAAACTGAATCTTAAAATTACGTTTACTCAATGGAAAGTAATCATTATATGAATATACCTTTATTTCTAATATATTATTTTCTCTTAATACTCATCTTTGCAGCTAATTGCAATCTCTTCATTTCCTGTATATAACAGTAGTGCACGTACCTTCAGCTAATGCATTTTTCATTGGCTAAACCCAATCCGAGTACCGAACATTTTCAATTTCAACGAAGTAATATACATTTACTAAAAGCTTAGTATTACTTTATTATATATACTTCAGAAATGGCTGTTAGATTCCCAACTCCTGTTGCTAAGTACGCTTGGCCATTTGCTACTGGTGGTAAGTAGATTATTAAAGTTATGATTGGCGTTATGCTAGAATTCCTGAACAAATATATTGGATGTAGTAATCGATTGGTATTAGAAATATTCAATGAAGCAATGAAGCGATGGTTGTTTCATTTGAGACAAAATTGATTGATGTGCTATAAAACAAATTAAATTGGGTTATTTTGAATTGAGTTCTGTACAAAAGAAACAACTATGACTTCCTATAATAAAATAATAAATTCTTCAATCTACTATGTTTATTATGTTTAGTCGAATTCTTCCTATTCCTCTTAGAGTGTTTACTAACTTATCATTAGCTGCTATTACATATTTCTTAGTTTACAAAGGTAGCATTGCTTCTATGAACTCTGATGAATTTATCAATGATCCAAGACATCCAAGATTTGCCCAAGGTGGTAAGTTCATTGACTTAGAAAAGAGAGATTAAATTATTCGTAAGATATGACAAGTAATGAAATGCACAATTTGTGTAGAATATCTATACAAGAAGAGATATAGGTTCAGATTGCTGAATTATGAAAAATAGAAATAAATTTATTAAATAAAATTATATTTTTTGATTATTATTGTAGTTGAAGCTATATGTCAGGCTCTTGTAACTCTTGATCCTTTTTACGTAGGACCTAAATTAAGTTCCTATTTTGTATAATGCGTATATGTCTTCAGTACAATTACAATATGTATTTTCTTATATAAATTTATAAAACTAATCCAATCTCCTAACTCATTATACCATTTACCATTTGAATTTAACTGCCTATAAGGGCCCAGAATTTAAGTTTACCAACCATACCTGATAGTTGGACATTATTAGTTTATTTCCTTTCAACACCGATAAATCATCAGAAGTTGTAGTATTATCTTGAACTGGATATGTCCTTGGGGTTTTTGATATTATATTGGCACTTCTACTATCTTTTGTGGAACACCAATTGAACGAATTGGTATTCAAATGTCTACCATGCTTCGCTTTAACTCGCTTTGCTTCTTCGCAGGATATATGAGATACATGAGAAGAGTTGCATTTATAACACTCATATAAAATATATTCCTGGGTAGATAATTGTTCTTTGTTTTCACAATTTGGATCCTTTACTGTCATACTATTGCTTAGTTCCTCTAGCCAGCATTCTTCGCAGCAATATAGAGAACCTGGAATACAGGGTTCACCGTGAAGAGCGCAGTAGTCTTGAAACATTCTATTAGTATGTATGAATATACTGCCACTTTTAGAGGATAATACATTAGAATATATAGTATTAATGTGGTTGAAAAAATTTAACACATCTATTACAATCATGCAAGATTCTGTATACAAGCCTGCATCAAAATACTAGTGTGGTTATCAGATTCGGTATTGGTATTAACAACGGGAAATTATAACAAAATTGAAAAACATAGAATATGACTATCTATTCATTCTTTATATTTGACAGACATTGTAACTGCATTTATAGTAGGGAGTATTCACACAGGCCGAACGATGATGGATTAATCAACAAAAACAATGGCTCAGATACCTCACAATTACTTTTTGGTATTCTATATTCTTTAAAGAATATGTCTTCAAAACTCGGTGATTCCACTATTAGTAATGTGCTAAAGTCCTTTTCGACATCAAAATATAGGATCCATTTCATGGAGTCATTAACCGGATTGAAATTTGTGTTGATTTCAGATAACGATATTGATAATCTTCAGAATGTTTTATTTGAATTATATTCTAATTTCTACTTAAGAAACGTGGTACACAATGCATTAAGTCAGGTGGATTTTAAAGAGGGAGAAACTATCAGTAATATGAACTTCATTATAGAGACAGATAAATTTTTGCAAGGGTTATCATCATTTCATTAAATATTATAATATATTTGCTGAAAAAAATCTTTTAAGCAAATATTTCAAAATTGGATACTATAGTGGTAGCTTATGTTAGTTATCAATTTGCATTAATCTAACTTGTGGTCGCTAAGGTGGACGTGGTAGTTATATAAGTTACTAAACGCTATGCTTAATCAAGCCTTATTCCTAATTACCCTAAAGGCGTATACTAGTCAATATTACATTATATAGGATATACTGGACTATGTTTCTATTTATCTATTTCTTTAAAAGATTATATTTAAAGACTATAAATTTTATGCGTGTTCAAACCATTATCAATTGAAAATACTAAAATCCACGAAGAATATAAAGTTTCCAACAACAAATACATATCAAAATCTCTACCAATAAATCCAAAGCCATATTCATTTCTCATAATCAAAGTTTATTTATTAAATTTATTTAACTCTTTAATAGAAAATCACGATAATAGGAAAATATGTCAAGTATAGCATCAGTCAGTCAGTCTCAACCGCTTAAGAGACTGGAATTACAAACGCATATACTTGAATTCCAAAGAAAGCTTGGCCCTGATTGGGATAAATATCATGAAACATTAAGTTTATTTTTAATTGGAAAGTTATCCAGAAATGAATTAATTGAGAGAATAAAGCCAATATTGAAGAATGGCCTTTTGAAGTATCATAATAAATTATTATTGTTAAATTTTGCCAATTCGTTAAAGGATGGTCCTATGGACAGCCAGAATGAGTTTGCTGCTTTCTGGAACAAGAGGGCCAGCAAAAGCAAAAATGTGAAATCCAGTCATTATGAGAAGTTTAAACAAAACATTATGGGATTGCAAATTAAAGAAAGAAGAAGAATAAAAAACATAACGAGAGATAGTGGGAAAAAAGGGAAACTAACTGCTTCTATCACTTTAACTAGACACTCATTATTGCCTAAAATTCCTATGATTCAAGATAAGGAACAACAACAACTTCAGGTTAATAATCTAGTGCAATGGCAACAGGATGTTGTCAACGGTATAAATACACCTATAGCAACCCAATGCTATGAATTGCCTGATTATGATAATTTATCCAGGAGAATTTTAATGACAATGAGAGAGCACGGATTAACAGGTGGTTTAAATACCCAGGTGTTGGATATTTTAATGTTAGGATTAGAAATATATCTTAAAAATGTTATAGAAAGTTCAATTGATGTTGTGAAGTATAGAGAAAATAAGTATGCAGATAATGATTTTATTTCTGTGAATTCATTGAATGAAGGAGACTCTAAAAAGAGACAGCCCGAATTTGAAGAAAAAATTACAAAGAGGAGGCATACAACATTAAACATTGAGGATATATATGATACCTTCGAAATGTATCCACATTTAATGGAATATTCTGGTCCTAAGATAAGGCTCCCTGCTGTTATGCTACAAAATGATGATATACCCTATGATGACCTCAGCGAAGTAAAGCTGCTTATTGAAGGAGAGGGCCCAGCTTTAACATCTACAAATTCTGAAGATAAATCTCTGAATAATATCATTAAAATAGAGAATGCTGATGGCCATAATCAAGACCCAAAAGATGGTCAGATAACAACTAACCAATACCAAGCACACAAGACGGACATACAATTTGGTACGACTGACGAATTAAAATGCATAATACACGATCTAGTATCGACTATGTAGTGAGATTAAAGGATTATTATTGCTAGTTAAATATTATTATAATTTCATTTAGCGAAACCTTTTATAGGGTGATGCAATATTATTTAAATCTTGAAGTTGTTGAACCCAACTAGACTCTATTTCATTTGAAATATTTGCGATAAATAAGCACTTGCTTTGCGAATACGAATATGTAAATAGTTTATAAATTAAATCCTCCAGATTCTTTGGAGAGCCGAATGTATTCAAATAATTGAATTGCAGCTCCAAAGGTTCATATGTTAGATCAGTAATCATAATGTCAGTTATAAAACTCTTCATATCATCTTCGCATATTGCTTCCACATTCAATATATATGCCTTTGGCTCGCTAACTCCCTTTAAGGTTTCAAATATGTCTCTCAAAGACTGCTCATCTGTGATTACCATTTTTTGAGAATGTAATTGCTCTAAGTTATAGAAAATTGGTTCAGATTTTATCACATTGTTACAATTTAAAAGATCTTTTGATATATTTCCAATTGCTAAACTCTTCAAGCAAAACTTGAATGTCCAGTTTTTAATAGAGTTGGCTCTTGATTTAATTGAATTATAACTCTCAAGTATAGAATTTTCAAGCAAGAGCAGAGAGTGTTTACCAATAAGAAATATCGATACATTCGATCCATTTACAGAACCATTTGCCAAATATTTAAACTCAAGTGCAATTTCTTTGTGTGAAATATTGGAGCCAAAAACTTTATTAAATTGAAAGAACTTATCGTTAAATGAAAGTGTATTTTCATTGACTATATTTTGTGTTATAGCGTACACTCTAACTTTGCCCTCATAGTCCATTATAGAATTTTCAATAATGCGTTGTTGTTCTTTACAACTCATTGTTTTAACATTCAAATCATGAAAATTGCTTTTTGCGTTTTCCACCTTTTCTATCCACGCTTCTTCATTTTCGATTGATGCGTTTAGAGCAATTCGAGAGGCTTCTAATTCCCTTACTAAGAGAGTCTTATTTTCATCAAATTTGCTCAAATCTTGTTCCAATTTCTCAATACTTTCTTCCTTTTCTTCATTCTCTTTCGATGTCTTTTCGATTTTTCTTTGTATTTCATTCTGCAGATTAATAGCTTCCTTTAGAATATGTTGCTTTTCTTGATAAATATTAGTTAGCTTAGTTATTTCATCAGATTTATTTTCAAGGCACACATTTAGTTCTCTTTCGAGTTCCTTTGACTCGCTTCTTATGGTTTGTTCCTTTCTTGATTTAGTCTCTTTCAATTGATTATTCAAGGTTTCAATTTTCATATTAAGAGCCTTTATTTCTTCAATTATACTTGAATCCTTATATGATTTGGCAACTTTTAATTCTTCCAGTAATAAAAATTTCATTTCATTGTATTGGTCAATTAACCTATTTTCAAATTCTTTTATCTGAATATTAATCATTTGTTCTTTATGTAGTACATTTTTCATTACAGATTCTTCTAAATGCTCGAATTTTTTTTCCAGATATGATATTTGGTTTCTAAGTTCAGTGAGTTTATGCGTATATTTCTTGTGTACTCTCTTCAAACTCAAAACTTCACTTTCTAAGTCGTCAATTTTATCCCCTAGTACTCCTATTTTAGTATCCAAGTCATGTTTTATCTCCATCTGTTTACTAATATCTCTAGAATATGACTTTTCTACTAAGCTCAACCTAGATCGTAAAGATAAATTTGACTGAGAATCGTTCAGTTTTGGTTTCTTACTCAAGGTATTTTTGATTCCAATAAGATTATTAATGTGCTTTAAGTTAAGATTCAGAGACTTTGAAATTGGAGCAGGAATATTGCTCAATCTCCTGTTTTTTTCCAGAGATTCTTTCGATTCTTGATGCTTAATGTTCGTTGGTGGTGGAGGAATATGAGATACGAACCTTTCTATAGGTTCTTCAGAGTCAGGCATTGATTTTCCTTTCTTCATTTCATGATCTAGAGCCAGTATATTCTTTATATCTTCTAATACTCCAATTTGGATGTTTCTTTTTCTATTACGCTCCATTCTGCATCAAATTAGATAGATATAAAATCCAAAACAATTCTAAAACAATTTTAATACACCCAAAAATTAAAATCTCGTAACAACCTATTGATTTATCCTTTCTAGTACGTGATAAATGATATAAATATTATTATTACTAAAGTAATCTTTTTAACAAATGAAAATTAAATTAGAGTATGTATTGAAATGTAAACAAGAAACAATACTACTCTCTTTTGTGTAATTTGTGTATTATGGTGCAAACTATTTTACGCTGTCTGACACACTTAGTAATGTGAGCGAATCTATTCCACATATCTTATTAACTAAAATTCATTTTACATTCCTTCGGAGGGAGGTGGATCACTACTGAATGCAATAAGGACAGATTCTTTATTGAAAATTAGATTTATGCTAGACTACAAAAAGTGAAAAACAAATATATTTTTAGAGATTCAAACTTTCATACTATGTACATTTGAAGGCATTTGCTGTTTACAGTGCTTGCCTTCACTCCATCTATGTAGCAACCAGAATTAAAGTCTTATTGGTAATAATAAAATTTTAGTTCTCTTCTTTGCAGGTAGTAGGGTTGTGTGAAGATTGGTTTAAAGTTGAGTGTACTGAAGTGGCATGTTATTGAAGCCTTAATACAATTAATTGAAGTCTTTCGATTGTAGATTTCTGGTCATAGCTGGTAATGCAACTCTTATTCCATCCAATTCCTTAGTCATCTTTACTTGACATCCCAACCTAGAAGTTTCGGTCAATCCAAATGCCAAATCCAACATATCATTTTCATCATCATCAGGTTCTGGAATTTCATCATAAAATTCTGGGTCCACAATTACATGACAGGTTGAACAAGCACATGAACCACCACAAGCGCCTTCCATGTCCAAGTTATGTGCTTGAGCGATATCTAAAATATTATCACCTTCGGCGACTTCGTAAGTAATCTGCTCTCCATCCTTTGTCACAAAAGTTATATGAAGTTCCTCTCCTGGGTTTGGCTGGTGAATGTGTCCATGGAATCTTACTGGACTTTGATGGAGCATTCTAATCATAGGAGAAGATGGTTTGATATTGTTTATCTGACTCTTAAAAAGAGCTCTTCTTCCTATTTGGTAACCACTCTTAATAATATTTTTAAACATCTTATATTAGATAGGTTATTATTAATTGATTATAGTGCTCCAATCTAAGTTTATTATTGAAAAATGAATCAAAAAAAAAATTAATTCCGACTTAATAATCGGCGATAAACTATTTGGCAGAATCTTACAATGGACAGAGATTATTGAAATATTATTAACTTTCATATATCATTGAATTTATTTACGTATAGAGAAATGATTATTCGAAGCGTCAAACACTACCAGAATTTACTAGCAAGAACTAAAAAGATTAATATTATCAAAACAGCAATGATGGCGTAACTAATGAATTTATTCGCAACTAATCTTCTGCTCATAGACTTTAATGTTTGAATAGATTTATCAACATACCCATCTGCAGCCATTAATGTATCTCTAGCACCCATTATTTGCTCTCTTTGGGATCTTAAATCATTGAGAATGTTTCCTCCGACCGACTCAGTTTCTAAGGCGATACGCTGGCTATCTCTTAATCTTTGGGATGACCTATCTAAAGACGATTGGTTTTGTAATAGTTGCTTTCTTTGTTGATCATGTAAACCAAATTCTTCATTATCGGGAAGATCTTTGTAGTTATCGCCAAATAAATTACTTCTATCTAAATCATCTAAGTACTGTTTCATCTTGATTTTGCTTTCATCAACTTGACTCTTATATTGCCTTATTTTAGCATTATAAGACGACCTATCACTAGTTGGGAGATTTTGAACTTCTATGCTCATCTGATCAAGTATCTCTAAAGCTTCATCAGTAGCTACTTCAATGGCCTGCAAATGTGACTTCCTTTCATCTACATAGGTTAATATCAATCCATGTATACATAAAAAAACAAAAACTTACTTCCACTAACAGTTGGAACTTGTGTTAATTTCGATTTAGCCTCCTGTATTGCCAACTGGAAGTCTGATTCGTATGATGAAAATAGATCTGACATTAGTTTCTTCTAACTTAAATAGTATACTCTCCTGTGGAACAAGTCATATAAACGGAAATGAGAAATCCCGAAATTTTACATGCACGCCACTTAACAAATCACAAGGAAAGATAATGAAAAAACTCTTTATTATTATATTTATATATTTACGTAATATAAAGATTAAATCACGCTACAATTTCAATGTTCTCTAGTGACAAATTCATCTGGATCCACTTCATCATAAGGAGTCCTAGTGCTGAATTTGTCAAATGCGGACTTAATTTGACTAAGAAGATTTTCTTCATTAGAATCAATAGAAGCTCCCGATCTTGTAGGGGTTAATGTTGGCAAATCCTTTAACTTTTCCTTATTATTATTAATCATATCTCTGACGGCATTATCTTGAATTTTCCCTTCTTCATCGTCAAGATCTAAGGCGTGAACTGTTAAATTGAATAAAGATTTTCCTGACTTTCTTCTGGTAAGTTTTCCATGGAATGGACCAGCTTTTGGCAAGTATTTTCTAAATTCATCCTCATCATCTCCACAAGGTTCAGAATTATGTAAATATACAGATGATCTACGAGAGTTGTTTGATTTTGGGGTTTTAGGTACTCTGAATGAGACACCATTATCATGAATCCACTTGGCCACAACAGCGGTCCAACCACATTGATGAGAAGCACCTAATCCTCTACCAGTTTCACCATCGAAATATTCATAGAATGGCACGTATTCTTTGAAAAGAGGATCTTTATTAACAAGATCACAATCACCATTACATGCTCTGTTTCCATCTTCATCAGGAACAAACAAAGAAATTAAACGATGTTGGATTTCTTGTGCACACTGAGCCAAGTTCAAGTAATCACCAGATCCCTTTGGACATTCCACCTTCAAATCTGGCCCATAGTACAAATAAAATCTTTGTAAAGCTTCGACCAAGAGGAAATTAACTGGGAACCAAATTGGACCTCTCCAGTTGGAGTTACCTCCAAACATTCCTGAATCTGATTCACCTGGTAAATATTCAACGACGTATTTTTGACCATGAACATCCATTTCAAATGGATGATCCTTATGATATTTTGATAAAGAACGAATACCATAAGAAGATAAGAATTCGTCCTCATCAAGCATTTTTTCTAATATAGCAATTAATCTATCCTTATCAACCAATGCTAATAAAAGTCTTTCACCAACACCACGAGTTTCCATAGAGGCAATGTTCCTTTCTGCTACAGATTTTCGATTCTCTATGAACCAATTCAATCTCTTTCTGAAGGATGGGAATCTGTCTAATAAATCGGGCTCTAATGTCAACGAGGCATACAATGGGATTAATCCAACTAAAGATCTAACAGGAAGTGGCAAAGATTTATCTCCAAAATTAATAGCATCATAATAGAATTGATCGTTTTCATCCCATAATGATTTTTCGGCCTCCGTGGAACCCTCAGGTGCACCCTTAAATGTCATTGCATCTGCAATTAAGATAAAGTGTTCAAAAAATTTAGAGGCAATGTTTTCGTAGATTGGTCTTGTTTTCGCTAATTCCAAGGCGATATTTAACATCTGTAGAGAAAAGAATGCCATCCAGCCAGTAGAATCAGCTTGTTCTAAATTACCTCCAGTTGGAAGTTGTTCGGAACGATTAAAAACACCAATGTTATCCAAACCTAAGAAACCTCCCTCGAAGACATTATTACCATTACAATCCTTTCTATTAACCCACCAAGTGAAATTAAGAAGCAACTTTTGAAAAATTGTTTCTAAAAAGTCTAAATCTTCGTTTCCGTGCATTTTTCTTTCAATCTTAAAAATTCTATATGCTGACCATGCATGAACTGGGGGGTTAACATCAGAAAAATTCCATTCATACGCTGGAATTTGACCATTAGGATGCATATACCATTCTCTGGTTAATAAATCAATTTGCTTCTTGGCAAATTCAGGATCAATCATAGCTAATGGTATACAATGGAACGCAGTATCCCATGCTGCGAAGAATGGGTATTCCCACTTATCTGGCAATGAAAGGATATCTTCGATGTATAAATGTTTCCAATCTTCATTTCTACCATTTGCTCTGTTTTCAGGTGGTTTGGGTGTGTTAGGGTCACCCTTGGACCAATAGTTATGAACGAAATGGTAAAATTGTTTTGTCCAAAGTAAACCAGCAAATGCTTGTCTTTGAACTTGTCTCAATTCGTCACTAATAGGGAATGGGGAGATCTTCCAGTAGAAAGCATCCGCTTCATCTTGACGTCTTGAGAATACTTGATCTAATTCATATTCGTCAACTTCCTCTTGCTTTTTACCAAGCTTGTAACGAAGTGTAACATAATCTCCTGGTGGGACGCCACCATTTTCAGTAAAGGCATACAAAGCACATGTTTTAGTACCGAAATTTTCAGGGTTCACGGCTTCCTCTTTATTGTCGATAATATAATCATGGAAAGCATCTTTAACATAGTTAAATTTATTCTTTTGATCATACAAAAGCTTTGTATTAGTCTCATTTTCTGTAAACAATAAGTTTGGTTCAATATCATCCAGCTGTTCTGTGAACCCAGGAGAAGGTGCAAACAGGAAATACCTCTTCCCAAATTTTTCATGTTCTACTTGGACAGTATGAGAATCTAACTTAGTTAATTTGGGTTTTGATTTTCTGGACTCTTCAGTACCCCATGCCCATGTATTTCTTAAGACTAAATGAGGCATTATGTAAAGAGGGGCGGCCTCAGGACCTCTATTATAAGCTGTTATTCTAAAGTAAAGTTCTTCTGTATCCTCGTCGTCCCTAGCCATTTCAAATACAACATCAAAATATCTGTTGTCTTTGAACGCATCTGTATCTGTGATTTCAAATTCCAGATCTACTCTGGATCTTTTAGCATTTTCTTCTACTAGTTCTTTGTAAGGAAACTTAGTCTGAGGATACTTGTATAAGTATTTCATGTAAGAATGCGTTGGAGTATTATCAAGATAATAATACAATTCCTTGACATCCTCACCGTGATTACCTTGCGAGTTGGTAAGACCATAAGCCTTTTCCTTTAAAATCTCATCCTCACCATTCCATAATGCCATCGATAAACAAATCAATTGATGAGTATCTGAAATACCAGCCAATCCATCTTCACCCCAACGATATGTTCTTGATTTAGAGTGCTCAAACGGGAAATCAGACCAAGCATCACCATTAGGTGAGTAATCTTCTCTGACGGTAGCCCATTGTCTCTCAGCCAAGTAAGGTCCCCATTTTTGCCAATAATGCGTTCTGGCCTTATTCTGTCTTAATCTAATATCCTCAGCTCCTAAACTATCTTCAATACTAGCCATTTTATTTATGAATTAAATAAGACAAATATTAATGGTTTACCCCTTAATTAGATTTAGCAATTTATTTCAAAGAATTATAATTAACACAAGCCACTAAGAACAATTCTCCAATCGTAGTTAGGTCAATATGTTAATAAAGAAAGGATATATTAATTTTTACTAAATAACTTTTGTTTAATAATCGAGAATTCAGCTCAAATTTAATGAAAAACCCAAAAAAATATCTAAGAAATCCAGGGTTGCTCACG
Organism: Schwanniomyces sp. yHRVM31; assembly: GCA_030462985.1. Taxonomy (NCBI): domain Eukaryota; kingdom Fungi; phylum Ascomycota; class Pichiomycetes; order Serinales; family Debaryomycetaceae; genus Schwanniomyces; species Schwanniomyces sp. yHRVM31. The sequence continues at coordinate 22,754 of JAKVQU010000126.1, forward strand.
CCAAATCACAATAGGGAAGGAACAATTGTCGCGCATTTGATTCATGCCAGATAGGGACGTCGAATTTCCCCCGCCAAGTGGGGCAGCCCGCATTTTGGTGGCTTTGTGAGAATTTTATTGGTAGATACTTTGTTCTAGCGAAGAATTTAGGTCATGGTACTTTTGGAGTAGACTCGTATAATACCTGAGGGGCTCTTCTGGATCAACTAAAAGTGAAATTGAAGTGAAAATTATGACGAATATGGAAGTGAAAATATTTTTTGGTAACTAAAAAATAGCACCACATCATAATCACGCTTCACTACAAATTTCAATTACGTATTCTAGCATCAATAATTATTTTATGAACATTATAAATTTGGACGATAAGATTAGCGACCAGTATACTTTTTTTCAAATGGACGAATTAAATTATATCCAACAAAAGCAAATAATATGTTCATTTCGAATGAGATATCTCCTCCGTTAGCTCCGAATTTTCTTGAAATGACACCTTGGTACCAAGATTGGTCCATAGCTAAAACTGTAGAAGCAACACCGAAGCAAAAGCCAACAATACCTGCAATACCTAATGGCAAAGTTTTCCTGTCGTTAAAATTTGTGACATCGTAGGCATCAAAGCTTCTTCTGTAAATAAAATGCTCGGTCAACGAAATACCGATATAAATAGAAACATTGTATGAAATAATAGATAAGAAGTTCGACATTGTTTGTTGAAAAACATAGTATGCGGGAATAGATAATGCCAATGAGATAAAATTACCCAAGAAACACCAGAATAACCTTGGACACCTAGCAAGTGGTTCCCATACAGCTTGTACCGATAATGACAACGAATAACTACCTGGCAAATTGTTGGCAATAGCAGATAAGGCTAATACAACGACACAGAAGTCACCGAAACTGTGCAAGCTATCAACTACCAAAATCTGATATACCAAGCCACCAACTGAATTGTCATTCCACGCATTATTCCATTCAGTATCGGTATAAGTTCCCATACCACAAGCAGCTCCGAGTATCATGGCGAAAATGGCCGGAACAGATAACCCAATAACCATGGCCCAAAAAACCTTCCAAGAAGGGGTGTTACTTGGCATGTAAACAGTGTAATCTGCAGCTGATGGTGCCCACCCAGCAATAAAGCCAAAAATTGTTGATATAAAACTTAAAACATTACCAGCTTCTTGAGTTCCAGTTTCCATAGTTCCCCACGTAAAGTTACCGGATTTAGCTAATCTAGCTATAATGATTAAATAAATGATGAAGTTGGGAATCCAAGAATAACGTTCGTATATATGGATTGTTTTATAACCAAATAGGGCCAAAATGCAGGTAAGTACAACAATAATCAAACAACCAGCCCAAGGAGGAAGCGGGCCAACAGAAGTTAAAAGCTGTACAGCTGGAAGTGCATTGACTGCATTCCAGCCAATGCAAGAAATAACGTTAAAGAATGCGTAAAGTGATCCCATATACGGGCCACTGAAGTATTTGGAAAGAATTTGCTGTCTTAACCCTGATTTCATTCCAAAAACCGAATAAAATCCAACGGGTAATGCTGAAATGATAGACCAGAGAACAATAGTAATAACACAAGTTCTGAAATCTAATCCATAGTATGTAGTCCCTAAAACACCAGTAGATAATGCAGAAATGGCCAAATTTGGGGACAAAAACATAGTAAGTGGCGACAATAAAGAAGTATCAACTCTTTGATCTTCTGGAACTCTCTCGACACCTCTAATTTCAGCATTAAATCTTAATCCAATTTTATCAATTATGTTATGTTTTTTTTCATCTTCCGCGTTAACATTTGCAGTGCAGATAGACTCTTCAGCTGCCTTCCCTTCTAAATCACCTTCGATTTGCCTTTTTTCAGCTTCAAGGTCCAGCATAGCAGTCGTCGAAAGAAAAGATGAAATGAAAGGACAAAAGAAAACTTTTCATTATCATCTAGTATCAAAATATCCCTATCAAATTTAAAAAGCCGCACATCAAGAGTCTCTGAATTTGGAAATTTTTATAGGCATTCTGAACCGTTAAGTACAGGTAAAAAAATCTAAGAATCAAAGATCTAGGTATATTTTTGATTAAACATATTTTTTATTTCATAATATCATGAATTAGAATATATTTCAGTTCAGATATAGTCAAATAAAGATATTTGATAAAGATAAGAGGTGAATTTGATATATGGGAGGCGATAAACTCATATTATTCTATATCATTTCCGTGCGATGCATGGCATATTTTTTGCATACAATTTGAGTTTGACTGCATATAGTTGTTATATTTGATTATTATTGGATATAAAAGAGATTTGGGTGAGGTAATTGCCGTACATATTTAATCATCGCTTTATATAGCATTATGTTCTCTGCGTGCTACTTATTTGTTAATATAGTTAGGAACAAAAAATTCTGTAACTCTTACTTTATGTCTTATTCCAGGATCTTCACAGTAGTCTGTCAAAGTTGAGGATTGCATATCTTTATTGCCTCTGGGATTGAGATATTTTGAAGAAACGTAAATCATTTCTTAGTTTAGTTATCACTATTTTTTTCTACATTTTTTAATATCACCCTTTTCATTTGTTATCTCATCGTATATATATATTTATCATTCCAGAAATCATGTAAGAATTAAATTTTCTCAATGTTGGAAATTGAAACGAAGTATTTTTAAATATTGTACATTATTATTAAATTCTTATTATTTATTTTTTATTATTTTTCGAGGTTTTAAGATAAATTGAGATAATTTATACAAATTATACAAATGAAGCTAAAAATTTAAAGCTTTTTGTAATAAGAATTCGAAAGAAAAAATCTACTCAACAATGCAAATACAATACAAGATTAAAATTTTTCTTAATGCCTCTTGAGCGTTTAGAATCATTAATATGGCGTCTCATTAAGCAGGAATCTTTTGAATTTTCAAAAATATATCATCAACCACCAATAAAACCTAGCGCTTAATAATTTAATCCAGATAGATTTTTAATAGTAGACGTGTTTTTCTTAATTACTTCTACAAGTATATAATATTTTAAGCACTATTGCTCTGACATTTTGACGTTTAGCTCCGTTTTAGAAAATATGACTTTTTAAAAATCTTGACGGATTAGTTGCATTAGTACCTACAATTATTTGTGAGAATGAAGTCTATATGTCTCATATTTTATAACCATCGATATTATTGTTGTAGATAATACTTATCAAGTTTCATAAAATCTTAATAATAAACGATTTACAATATAATTCACTTCATTGAATTTAGATAATGTTTTGATGTGATTATTTTTGTACTAATTTTGACTATAAAAATTTTAAGCTTTAAAAAAAGCCCCTTTTATCTTCAAAAATTTAGTGATTTAATACGACATCCCTTTTTGTAAGTCTAGATTTTGTTGTATGTGGCTGAGTTAATTAAAATTATATGCGCCTAATTCTTCCACAGGGAATATCGACATTTCAAATATTTTGAAGTCTATACCATTCTATCGGCTATTATTTAATTCTTTGTGTAAATTAGCATTAAAATTAACAAGGCATGTCGAGATTAATCTGAATTTCAGACAACTCCCATACCTACCCCGCTAGCTAAGTTTTTTTAACGTCACGAAATTTTAAAAATTTGAGAAGAAGATTATATGACTGATTCTGTTCTACTAATTAACTTCATTACCTCATTGAGCGCTAAGTAAAAAGTGAACTTCGCCTATCTTTGAAGGCTATGACAAGAGAGGTTAATAGAGACAATTTGAGTAGAGCTTTTGCATCTAAGATACAAATTTACCAACTAATAACTATTTGTAAACTAAGATATATATGTTATACCGTAGATATATAATAACTTAACAGTAAGGGTAATACTTCTCTGTAATATATGCCTTATCCTCTATGTCATACTAACGCGTCACAGAACCGATTATTGTCTGGTCGTGTGCGGGATTTTTTACTTGAATTAGGAGACAATAAAACATGATTTTGACGAATTTACGCTTTTTCTCTAGAAGTAACAGTTGTTATCGATCGATATATTATAGTTATCGAGGGGGTATTTTCTAAAGATCAACTTATCTTATTCCTTACTAATAATACCTTAGAAAGTTTCTATTAATCTGGTTGGAACTTTTGTGACCATATTATTTTAAAATTCTAAGAAGATTGGCTGCTCTTATTAACATCTACTTCAAACTTTTTTTCTCAACAATATAGACAAAGATTAGCTTTTCTTGTGAATTTGGTTCGAAGTTCACGTTTACTTGCAATCAACAATTACAGTTAGTGATAAAAGAGTGAAAATTTAGTGAAGTTGAAAGATGTATCAACAACCAAAATCTATAAACTATTCATCTGAGTCACTAAGGAGATTGTCATCTAATAATCCTTTCAGACAGTACGAACAACCTACACATACTAACCATTCAACAAATTCTGTATCGTCTAAGGGTAAGAGTTCTAATTTTGATGAATGGATTCAAAAGAACAAAGAATTTCTTGATCTTTCCGATGACGACGAGCCTATACAACCTATTAATATGAATGTTAACTTGAATCATAGTGGAAACAGTTCTAACAGTGGACGTAGTTTTAGCGGCTATGCTTCTCCGTTAGGTGAAACATTCAGTCGTCCGGAATTCCCTACTAGACCTACAAGAACAGGCAGTGATAGTAGTGTTAATTACGGCTCCAAGTAAGTATATTCAACCTAGCAATGTGAAATTAAGACAATGAATCCTCTGTGTTGTATTTTGTGGCACGTGACCCCACATCTGGGGGTATTGCGCATGACTGCACGTATGTGTAATCAGCAAAGCAAGATGTGTTTAAAATATAAGAAGCATCACAGACACATGGATTTAGATTGATAATTACTTCAAACATACTAACAATCTTCAGCAGAATGTCCTCGAATAATCCATTTGCAGCAGCAATGCAAGAACCGACCTTTAAATACCGTGATCCACCGCCTGTCCCTAGAGCATCTAGACCGAAACAAACTCCCCCACGTCCACCTAAGACAAGTGTTGCTCCACCTTCATATGAAGAAGCTGCTGGTCGTGATAAAGCGCGTGGGGAGTATCCTCAAGAAAAGCAAAGATCGTCTCGTTCGTCAAGAACGCATCGGTCACATTCTGATAGTTCTAGACCGCATAATGAACACAGCCGTTCACAAAATTCCCAAAAGGACAAAGAGAGAAAGAGCCATAAAACGAAGTCTAAATCCCCAAAGAAAAATCCAGAACCAGTTAAATCTAAGAACATGGACACAATTGATAAATTGGATGTAACTGGTTTCTTTGGTGGTGGGTTCCATCATGATGGACCTTTCGATGCTTGTACTCCTCATCGTAATAAAAATGTAAAGGCTGCTCCTGTTATGGCTTTTCCTGTTGATGGTCCTAATAATTCTATTAAAGGATCAGCTGCCGTTAATAAAAATGCTCAAGTTGATCTTGCTTTTGGAAATTATGCCGACCAAAACGAAATTATTGGTCGTAAACCGTCTATTAAAATTCCTCAAGGAGGTGATTCATACCCAAATAATGGCAATAAAATATATGTATCGGATAAAAGCCCTTCAGTCATCAATTTCAGTGCTAACGCTAAGGCCGAACCTATTCATGGGTCAACAACTGCTGGTCTAGGATCTTCTACGTTTATTGATGGTGCGCCAGCTCCAAAAATAAGTGACGACTACTTAAATACATCAAATGGGGGTTTATCAAGAAAAAAATCGATTGTTTCGAGGTTGCGTAAAAATAGTAATAGTGAGAACAATACCAGAAGACCATCTGCTGATGCTGATAATGTTTTATCACACAACGCTCTGTTTGCTGAAAGTGATGGCGGTCTTGGACAAGGATCTTCTTTGTTAAGAAGAGTAAAAAGTCTCAAGGTTAGAAGATAATGATAGATAGATAGAGAAGATTTTAATCGCCAAGTTAGTTTTAATTTAACTAATTTGGAAATGGTGCATATAGCACAATATGTATTTTAGAAATCATCATGGTTTTCAATCTATTAACGACTTTAACGATTTATTTTGTTCCATACTAAATTTCGCTAAAATATTTATGTATACTTAAATATACTATAAAATAATCCTTTACTGAAATCTACTAGAGTTTTCATGAGAGCCTCTAAAAAGAGTAAAGCAGTTACACAAAACCATTGATTTTTTTCACCTCAAAATTTTCAATTTAGTTCCTATCGGTAGTCAATACTTTAGCGTCATATTATGTTTAAATCATCAAGAAGATTGGTAAGGCCAGTAGTTGGCAGATTTCAATCTATCAGATCTACTTCTTATAAGCTTCCCTCTATATCAACCTTAGATAGTATAAGAATTGCTAATGAAAATTTCAAAGGCTTATTATCTAACAGAGCCCTCAGTGAAGTATGGTTTAAGAGAGGTAACCAGTTGATTGATGGATTGAACCAGCTCTTGGAAGATAACCAATTCAAGAATCCACCTTCTGACTTAAATGATTTGATTTCCATGACTATTAACAAACAAGAGTTATACGGAATATATGCATATGCTACTTTAATTCACAACTTGCAATTTTATATGGAGTCTTTAAAACCTAATGATGAAGAATTTGCTGATAATCTTATAAGAAAATGTGACGAACCTGAATTGCTCAAAACTTCTTCTTTAGATTACATCAACAAACCAAAGGATGAAAATTTAAACTCTTGGATTCAAGATTCCTTCGGATCCATGGATGAATTCCGTACCTTATTATTAAATTCAGCCAAAGCAATCAAAGGGGATGGTTCTGTTTGGTTAGTTGCCGAAAGCAATCTTAGTGAATTCGCTTTAAAAAACACTTCAAGTAATGTTTCAAAGGGCCCAATTTACAATAACTTATCAGTAGTCAATACTTATAATGCCGGAGCTGTAGATGACTCGTTAAGATCTGGTCAAGTTACAAAATTAAAGTTACAAAAGCAAGCTAGATTAGCTTCTTTAAAGAAAAAGCAAGTAGAAAGGAAGAGCATAAATGGCGAAATGCAAGAAAACCTTGAGGAAATTTCAACTCTCGAAAAGGAAATCGATGAATTAGTTTTAGGTACTGTTGAAGAAGCAGAGGCGAACACAATATTCAGCGATAAAAAATTATTACCTTTATTATGCATTGATGCTTCTCCAAGAAATTATCTTTTAGATTACGGCATTTTTGGAAAGCAACAATATTTAGATAATGTTTGGGAATGCATCGATTGGAATGTTGTATCTATGAGATTGCCTCAGAGATCAAAGCAATTTCTTAAATTAGATTAAATTGCCCACATCAGCACATATTGTATATAGTTTATTAGACATAAAATTATCTATCTGTACATCACTTGTAATATTTTATTAGTTGTTTAGAATATTTAAATTATCATGTATCTTACGTTTACAGCCTTTCTATATACTATGTGATATATACTAAATTTAATTCTTAATTACCTTCTTAACAATTTTTTCGACTTCGTCCCAATCATCAGTAGGTACTCTAGTCATTTCAATGCCTCCAAAGTAATCTCTAATTTTCATCAAAATATCATAAGATCTCTTATCATGGACAAATGAAATAGAAACACCAACTCTACCAAATCTTCCTGTTCTACCAATTCTGTGTAAGTAAGTGGATGGATCAGGTCTGCCATCTTTGTCTACAGGTAAGTCATAATTGACAACCATAGAAACAGATGCAATATCAATACCTCTAGCCAAAACGTTGGTAGTTATAAGTACCTTAGATCTACCTTCACGGAAGTCATCAATAAGTCTATCTCTCTCAGAAGTTTCTAAACCACCATGTAAAATAGAACAAGTATGTCCTTCAGCCTTCATCTTAGCATATAACATATTTGCTGTATCTTTTCTTTCAACAAAAATAATCGAAGAACCGATTGTTAACAATCCATATAATTCACATAAAACTTCGAACTTATGGGCTTCAGAATCACAGTCCATATATAATTGTTTAATTCCATCTACATTTAGTTCTTCTTGTTTTAACTCTAATGAATTCGCATTTGGAACAAACTTCTCAGCATATTGACGAACCTTAGTTGGGAAAGTAGCCGAAAATAAAACTAATTGTGTTGCCTTTGGTAAAGTTCTTTTAACTCTAACACACTGGTCACCTAACCCTTGAGCATCTAACATATTATCAGCTTCATCCAAGACAAATACTTTAACTTTTGCTACGTTAATACTTTTCTTTCTTATCAAGTCCATAACTATACCTGGTGTACCCACCAATATGTGAGCATTGGTTGACTGTCCTTTTGGTATAGAATCAGGCACAACTAATTGTGTTGTAATCTTAGTGAATTTACCCATAGTACTGATAACTTCTAATGTTTGTCTGGCTAATTCTCTTGTAGGAGCTAAACAAATACATTGAGTCATTGGTTCATTTTCATTGACTCTTGATAACATGGTCAAAGAGAAGGCGGCTGTCTTACCAGTACCTGACTGAGATTGTCCAATCATATTTTTAGGTGGATTTGAAAGTAATAAGGGTAAAGCTTTTTCTTGGATTTTAGATGGTTTGTTGAACTTCATGGCATACAAACCCTTCAATAATTCTGGTGTTAACCCTAATTCTTCGAATGATTTTACAGAGTACAACGGAGAATTAGGATCGGCTTGCAAGTCAGCCAACTTGACCTTAACTTCATATGTGGATTTAATCAAATTAGATTCTTCATTATTCTCTTTGATCTCTTCATTGTCTGCTTTCTTCGTAGCCGTTTCGTTTTCTTTTTTGATTTCTGGCTCAATTTTTTCTGATTTCTCTTCTGTCTTCTTATCTATAGATAAAGAAGAAAGTAACTCAGCAGCGTCTGATTCGACTCTTTTTTCAGTTGACATATCTATCTTATACCGTTGCACTTTATACAACGTACGTTGACAACTTTTTTAAAATGAAGGGAATGAAATTTTTTGGAGATCACGTGTATTATCAGGTGACTGAATGATATAACCTT
>JAKVQU010000127.1:0-30699 GCA_030462985.1 Schwanniomyces sp. yHRVM31
GAAGTATAAATAGAGCTACATTTCATAGATAATTAGTATAGTTAGTTGAGCGAATCACAATACAATTGTGCCCGAAATTAATATAAATTACTATATTAAAATAGGATCTCTAATAAGTTGTTATAAAAAAGTATTCCGATACCGGCAGTCGAACCCGGGTCTGCTCGGTGAAAGCGAACCGTGCTAGCCGTTACACTATATCGGATGATATCTGACTATTGTTCACGATGCAAACTTAGATTTTTACATTCACCCAATCCTAGAATTATGTTGGAGATCTTATTATAATATAGTAATTTATATTGATTCAGGGAACAATTGTAATGTGATTCGCTCAACTCAACTAACTATACTAACTTTTATGAAATGTAGCTCTATTTATACTTCGAACTAAAATAAAATTTTCATTCGTTTTTTTCAACTAAACCAGGCTAGGCGATGAGCCGAGTCTTAGGTTGGCTATTCCATTAGTCGATCCATCTTTGGCATCATCTATCCTAGGCGGCTTCATAAATTATTCTCTTGTACTTTGTAAGAGCTTCATTTAGAGATCTTGTATTTAATATAGTATATTATATTAAATTACGGGCACAATCGTAATGTGATTCGCTCAACTAACTATACTAATTATCTATGAAATGTAGCTCTATTTATACTTTGAAGCTAGATAGAGTTTTTCATTTCTTTTTCCACTAAGGCGGCAGGCGATGAGCTGAGTCATAGGTTAGTTATTCCATTGGTCGGTCCATCTTCATATTGCCTAAGGCGTTATCTATCCAAGATGACTTCATAAAATATTCTCTTTTATTTCGTAAGAGCTTCATTAGTTTGCATCAATATAATTATGTATATTAGTGTCACGTGCTATTGGTCGGATGAAAAAAATATATTTCACAACCTAATGTCGTTTTATAGGTCATGTGTTATCCCCGGATATCTTATCCTAAGTTGGAATACCAACATCTTCATTCTTTTGCATCAATATAGTGTGCTTTGATATCACGTGATAATGGTCTAAGTAAGTAAAAATACATTTCATCACATGATGTCGATTTTACAAGTCATTTGTTATCCCCGGATATCTTAAGCTGGAACACTTACAAATTGAAGCTATGGAGTTAGAATCAGCTTCTATTACCAATATATACTATTCCTTATGACCACAGATTTCATTATCTTTAATATAACCTTAATTACCATTGTAGCATTGTGGAGCGAAATCACTCAGTTAATTTAATTTATTGGATAAGCAGAATTAAATATTATCTATAAACCTCTAAGGCATTTCTTGACTACTTTATTAATTACAATTAACTTGGGCCACCTTTTCCTTATAATGTACAACCTGCTTACCTTTCTTGGTCTCCTTAATTTCATTCCAAATAATAATAGCTGATAAGTAATTTCCTGCGTAACAACCGCTATCTAAGCCCTTAGAATACTTTTGTAAAGTTAATCCCTTTTTAGCATAATGCCCATAGTATACAGCCAAAGTATCTTCTATATTTTCTTTCATCTTTTGTTTCTGATTATAAATCTTTGTCCAAGTAACAGCATCTTTTACTGAATCATCATTGGAAGTTTCATTATAATAAGGGCCAATATATGCTCTCATTTGTAAATTATCGATTGGATCCTGATCTTCTAAGGCTAAATCCCAACGTATACCAGCATGTACAGCCAATCCCTCTGACAATGTTGTCTTTTCGTTTTTCTTGGACCAACTATGAATTGGCACTTTACCTAGTTTCTTCATTACAGAACACTTATTAAGAAATGTAACATGCTCTGGTAACATCTTTTTTGCTATCAAAAATTCAGGATCATTGTCTAGTTTTTTGTTATAGACTATATCTGAAGAGTTCATAGAACCGAAAACCGGGGCACTTAACCTATGATATGAAGCATAATATTGAAGGATAGTGTACTCATGATTACCTAAAATACAATCAAAATTATTGCTGACAGCAAAATCAAGAAGCTCTAAAGAATCTGGTCCCTTGGAAATAAAATCTCCAAGCATAAGCACATAGTCTGTTTCAGGATTATAGTTAATTTTGTCTAAAAGCTGCTTAAGTTGTTTGAGATGAGCGTGTATATCACCTATCATGATTAATCTTTCTTTCCTAAATTCAGAGTCTAATTCCTCATTTTTCTCACCAACGTCTGTGTCTACTTCAAAAGAAAACCCTGGAATGCTCGATTCAATTGCTAGGTTTTCATATAACCCTAATTGTTCAGATCTTTCTTTCCTCATTGGCACAAAACTCATATTCAATACTGAAACCTTTTGAATCTTTTCAAGGTCTACAGCATCAGGAACGTACTTATTGGGCAAATAAAAAATTAAAAAGTATAATATCAATGGGCAGCATACTATTCCAAAGACACAGAGAGCAACTTTTACAAATGGGCTAAAAGTAAGATCCTCAATTTCATAGTACTGCTCTTCCAAATTGGGTCGCTTAGCTTTCTTGTCAAGTAACTGGGTTGACTCATTCATCTTTAAATGAATAGAAATGAAATAGAAAGAAGGAAAAAAAAAATAAATGAAATGGTTATAGTATAAACAGTCCTGCACGCTATGAAGCCATGGAGAGATAATAAAGTATTCCTGTATATTAATCCAAAACGTTCCCTATATAATAAATCACAATACATCAACCTCCACCAGCACCTTCTGGCCTTTCAACTTCCTTTTGAATTACAATCTTCTTACTTAATAAACCTCTAACATCATCACCAATTGAAACTAATCCTGTTGATTCCGTAGAATTATTATTAGTATTATTGCCTCTCAGAATTGAATTTTCTCTATCAATTATGTCGATCATCCTCTTAAACTTCAAGAAAAGTAGTTCACTTCTAATTAGTATAAGATTTAAATTGAGCTTCAAAGAAAGATCATTAAAATATTTTAAAACTTCATCAAACCTCTTAAGATTTTGAATTACAATTCTTTCGTTATCACTTAAGATGGATAATGCAATGAAAAGATGATATTGACTAGAATAAAAGTCAGTCCATAGTATCTCCCAGAGTCTAAGAACATCATCCCAAGGAAGCTCTCGTTTATACCAAACTAGTAACATTCTAAAAAAGAAAAATAAGTCAATGGATTCACATTTTTCTAAGTGTTTATACATATTTGGTAACATAAATTGGACTAATTTATTCAAAGTACTCATCTGCTGCTTCATTCCTGATTGATCTCTGACAAAGTTTCTTTCCATTCTTTTCATAAAATTAACAAATGCCCAAAAAGTTAGCGGTTCATCTTGAAACACCACATATAAAGGCGATAATAAATCTGTCATACCTTGAATATACCCCAAATTAACATTATATTCGTTATATGTGAGCAATATTTCTCTCAATGCAAATAAGTGAGGGTTATTTATATTTGAAACATCAAAATCGTTATCTGATTCTTCATCCTCATCGGGAGTTTCAGGGGATGAGCACCTACTTGCTTCAATGTCACCACTACTGACACTTCCTTTTTTCTTATTATTCTTAAATAAATCAAGATTACGATCAGTTCTAGCTACATCTTTCTCGATTCTATGCTTTTGATCCTTCCAAAAGGGAGTATGTCTCTTCTGATCATTATTTAACCAACGCATTTTAAATTCAGCATAACTTGTAATATAACTTTCCTTTAACAATTTTCTTTCTTCAGAAGAGGAATCCCAGGGATAAACACCAAGTAGAAATAACCAAGCTTCTTTCCTTATTGAGCTTTCTAGACCTCCATGAAATATTCTTTCTTTCACTTCATGAACTGTTATAGACAACCTACCAGTATAATCGAAGAAAGTATCCCATTCCGCTTTAGAAATTTCCTTTCTCCTCGATGCTTTGTTAATTTCTTCTTCCGTAAGTAATTCAGTCGAACCAAGCTCATTATTGATTCTTTCATAAACGTCATCATGAAGTATATATTGACTTCTACTCTTTTCAGCTTCATCTTTTACTTTTTGAGCCCATTTTGCAAGATATATGTGTAAACTATCAAATTCTTCGTCAATTTTTTGAAATTCGGGGTTTTTCATTGCGTTCTTTACAGAATCTGGCGCATGTTCAGTAACAAGATCCACAACTTGATTTTTTGTTTTAGCTGATATTGTAGCAACAGTTTCAAGTACCTTCCACTTGGCATTTGCAAAAATCTTATTGAAATTTGGAACTTTAAATGGTTCTTCTTTATTCTGTGTACTTTTTTTACTTTGATCTGTAACAAAAGGAGAAAATTGTCTTAAGTCAGTAGAATCAGGGTTGACCAAGTACACAGATCTCTCAATTGTGGATCGTTCTAAATGTACTAGCGACTCTAACTCACTCAAAAAATCGTTGCCACCCCAATAGAGCTCACCATCGTCATTGAATGTTTCAAATTTCAGGTTTCTAATTTTCTGTCTAGCCTTAGTGGATGGACTCTCATCATCATGGAAGAACAAAATAGGAAACTTTTCGCCATCTTTTGCGTGTAATACTATAGATCCGTGCCAGAATCCTGATGAAGGATTTCGTAACTGAATAGAGTAAACGTAAGAAAGTGGAATCCCAAACGAATACCCAGACAACAGGGAGAAAGACGGCTTGGAGATAACTTCATAAGTCTTTTCAGAAGCTAAATCATTCAGAGATTTGTCTCTTGATGCGCATTCTAAATCAACTTTCTCATATATCTTCAACTCTTGGGAAGTCAATCTAGATTCTGGAATGAATGCAAGAACTATATCCTTATTAGTGCAATTTGCACCTCTTATCAAAATGAGAAATCCAGGGATATTATCTTTCTTTGCTTTTGATGGATGAAGGCACACCTTAGATTTTGCATAGATTAATTCTACCTCAAAACTTGATAATTTCCTCTTATTCTGATGGTCAATTGGCATTTACAGCTAATGTTTAAAATAGTAACTAATATTAAATTTTAGATCATTCAAAAATTATGTGCGAATAAAGATCATTTGCTAGTATACAAGAATTATACAAAGGTACAAAAGTAATTAAAGATATAACGAACCTGCAGAAACAATATCTCTATGAACCATCTCCATGGCTTTTTCCATTTTTGTTTCTAATTCTGAATTTCCGATAGTCTTGGCAGCTTGCACCATTTGTCTTAACATTTCTTCTAATCTCTTAAACATTCTAATTAATGAACCTTCGTATACATCGGTCATTTTACAGATTTGAGTGAAAGTAGCATTTTTACACCATGCATAAGTGACTTCCATTAATTCTGGCCTGAATGATTCAACGTATTCTTTCTCTACCATTTCAATCTTACATTCTTTAGAGATTTTTGCAACTTTACTAGCCATGTCTTGCATAGATTTCAAAGGCTCGGCCAATTCAGGTCTCAATCTAGGAACTTCTTTGGCTCTTTCTTGAAAAACAAAACAAGATAATAATGCTGCACACTGTTCTGAAGTCAAATCATTAAAGGAACCATTAAAAATAAGTTCAGTTAATAAAAGTTCATCACCAGTGCTAATTTCACATGCAACTCTACCTTTCAATTCAATGATGTCGTTTTGAGTAGTGAAACCTAATCTTCTTAATACTCTCTTACGGTGTCTCAAATCGTCCAATTGTATAACAGCTTGGGCTTCTAAAATCTTCTCCTTTAATTCCTTAGTTTTAGTTTCTATGCTAACTTTTTCGGTGTATTTTTCATATAAATCAGCCAATCTTGCAGATCCATGTAATGGATTACTGAGTAATTTGGAATCCAATACCTCAACCTTTCTTAATAATAATTTGAAATCATTATCAGTGATCTTCATGCTTTCAACTGGATCCATTAATGGAATTCCATCTGGTAATCTCTTTGGTAAATCTTTCATCGTTTTCAATAAAGTTTTCTTAGCACTTGATGATTTTAAATCATCGGCAACACGCAATCTAACACTACTGATTTTTTCAATGGAATTTAATACTATAGGAATGAATTCAGCCCTAGATTTTTCACCAGGCTTTGATGGCCTTATACCAACTGGTAAATCAGGATTGAATGGTTTTATCAAATTCACTGGTGAATCAACAAACATAGTGTAAATAAAAACATTAACAATGTATGATTCATGGTCAGTATATGTTTGAGAAGGATTTCTCTTATTGCTTCTTTTCGTAAAAGAAGTAACCATACCCCAGCCATAATCCATCTCACCGATTTTGACTTTGATGACTCTTCCAGGTTGCAAAAATGGCAAAATATGACCAGGATGAGTAATTACTTGCCTAATATCATCTTGATAAATATCAAGTTGTTTCTTCAAGTCATAATACTCCTTTACAATAGCTTCATCGTCAATTTGAATCTGCGAAGCCCTGTAATTGTATTCCTGTAATTCCTTTTCCATGACTGGAACAGAGGATGCATTTTGGAATTGGAAAAAAGAATTCTCTAACATATATTCTGGAGAAATTCCTTCAACTCTCATCAAATTCAAGATCATATTGTACCCTAAATGGAAGGCAGAGTCTAATCTATCAGCTTGACCCTTCACCATGCCTTTAGCTACTTGTGGTTCCATCTTTTCATCTATCATCATAATAACAATACCACGATCATCTAAACCACGACGACCTGCTCTTCCAGACATCTGAATATATTCACCACCAGATACCCATCTAAATCCTTTACCATCCCACTTACGAACGGAAGTAAATACAACAGTTTTAGCAGGCATATTTAAACCAATAGAGAAAGTTTCAGTAGCAAACAACACCTTTAATAAACCTTCTTGGAATAAAATTTCAATAATTTCTTTCAAAATTGGCAATAAACCAGAATGATGAATACCAATACCTCTCTTTAATAATGGCAAAATGTTCTTAATCTGAGGTAATTCTTTATCCCCTTCTGGTAAGAGACCTATAGCATTATTGAAAATCTTTGTCAATGCTTCTCTTTCCTCCTCAGTATTAAAATCTAATTTGGACATTTTAAGGGCCAATGTTTCGCAATCTCTTTTAGAGAAAGAGAAAACAATAACGGGATTATACTTTTTCATGTAAATCATCTTAACAATTTTATATATATCTGACTTACCATCTTTATTTCCTCCTTTATAAGTTTGGCCCTTCTTTCCCTTTGATTTATCAGTAGATGATGGATCTTCCCCACCATTGTCACTTATAGATGCCATAGCCTTTTGGAAATTCTCTTCTCTAAATGTTCCTTTTTCATCAACCACCAAATGAATACCATCACCTGCTGTTGGGAAAAGATAATGTTGCAATGGTGTAGGACGGAAATCGGTGTATACGACATGACATGGTTGAGAATGTATCTTCACAATCCATTCCGCAAATTGCATGGCATTTGGAATGGTAGCTGAAAGGAAAACATAGTGTACTTTATCTGGAAGCAAAATAATTGTTTCTTCCCAAACGACACCACGAGACTTATCTCTCATGTAGTGTACCTCATCAAAGATAACCCAAGCAACTTCTCTCATAACTTCAGAACCTCTGTATAACATACTACGCAAAATTTCCGTAGTCATCACTAAACAGCCAGCATCTGGGTTTATAGTCACATCACCGGTCATTAACCCTACATCACCAAATTCAGCCAATAATTCTCTATATTTTTGATTACTTAATGCCTTGATAGGAGAAGTATAGATGACTCTTTGTTTGTCTCTTAATGACTGAGCGATGGCATATTCTGCAACAACTGTCTTACCAGCAGAAGTATGGGCTGAAACTAAAACAGACTCGTCTCTATCAATACACGAAATAGCAGTATCTTGGAAAGGATCTAATATAAACGGGTATGTCCTTGCCTCTTTTCCTCTTTTATGTTCACCAATTGGAACATAAGGGTAATCTGGTGGTACAGCAACTTGATGTCTGACTTGATGTCTTAATTTCAATTGTCCTTCTGGTTTGGCATTAGAAGTCGCCATTAATCCATCAGATGCTGCAACTTCTCTGGAAGCTTCAATTTCTACAGAGTCAAAAACCAACGCCTTTGCTTCATTCTTTGTTTTATCATTCTTGTTTTTTTTCTCCTTTTTTTGTTCTTGTTCTTCTTCTACCTCATCGTCAGCTAGACGCTTTTTTGATGATAATCCTCCACCATCATCTTTTTTATCATTATTTACTTCAATTATTTGAGGTTCATCCACAGGAGCCTCTTGGAAGACGTCAAAAAGATCATCTCCATCCATATTATTTAATATCTAGATGAAACTAATGATAGACATAATCTATTTACATACATTTATTTTCTCAAATGAAAAAAAATTCGATGTGGCTCAGTGCTCACTAACCAAAAAATGAATGCAAAATTTATTATAAATCTCTACGAGTAAGCTAAATTAATATTTACAATAACCTAAATTCTCTCCTTATGGAGCTCTTTCAATTTATTCCATTTCTCTCTGTCATATTCACCAATTACTACACTAGGAACAGAACTAACTCTTGATTGGTCAGAGCTTGGAGAAGGTTCCAAATCCCATGCATCATTTGTGCTTATCTTGTTTTGGAATCCAGGAGAAGGTTTCTCACTGTTAAAGTAATTCAATGTTGAATTTGGTTGAGCTAAAACTGATTTAGTGTTCAAACTTGGTAACGAAAAACATGGTATCGAATTTCTTTGTTCAGGCTTTTGAAGTATAGCCTTCAAATGGGTCCTCTTTGGAGATGTGGACCTTGATGAGGCTGTGGAATTTAAAGAGTATTGATATGAGGCTGTAGATAATGTGTGTCTGTGAGAGTTGATCGCAGGACCTAAATCGTAGCTTTGTCTTTGATCAATCGATTTTCTTCTAAACACACTTGTTATCCTCTTGGGACTCTCCAGGAAAAACTTTTTAATAGGTGATGAAGAACTAGTATTAGAAATTTTTGGTTCAGGTGTGCTGATTCTTCCTAATTCATTATATTCTTGGGTAGTAACTCTATATTCAACTGAAGAATATGAATTATCTGACTCGTTACTTGGAACACTCCCTTGGGATAAATTTCTAAATGTATGTAATGATGGTGCACTGTAAGACCTATTCAGAAGAGCGTAAGGTCTTTGAACTTCTTGGCAAGAATTACTCTTCAAATCACTTAAATCACTCAAGTTATCAACATTTTCAATTGAATTTTTAACTGGCTGAATTAAGTAATCTTTTCCTTCGTTCAAATTTGACAGAAACATCCTTTTTGTTTCGTTAAAATTATGGTCACTTGTTAACCTGACTTGGAAATGAGCACCAGACCTTGATCGTGTTTCATTCCATACCTTTTGGCTACTATTCCAATCCGTTAATGAAATATGAGAAAGTTCAGAGAAATCCCTTTTCTGTTTATTCCAATCAATGTTAATCCGATTAAACGATTTTGGAATATCCTCAAGTCCCTTCATCGAATCTGAGTAATCATCCAATTTATCTGAATTTTTATATTCTCTATCTTTAAGTATATTTTGATCAAAGTCTTTAAAATAAATACTATCTATCTTTTCTTCTTCAAATTCCGAAATGTACTTCAATTTTAATGAATCATCATCATCTTCAACCTCATCTTCGTATTCATTTTCATCATCCACAACTTCTTTTATGTCTTCCTCTTCTTTTTCTTCTTCTTCGTAGCCAATAATTGATGTCGCATCATAAGTGTTATTGAAGATTGGAAGGTCCTTTCCTCCATTCCTGTTTATCGTTTCTGCAGAAATCATATTGCCTGAAGAGAATTTCCTCCTTTTATAAGAAAGTGGAGAATCCAATCTTGAGTTCCTATTAAACTCGCTTATTCCAAGCGGTGATATTTGACCTGCAAAATTACTGTTTCCTTGGGTATCATAGGCAAATTCTTGTTGTCTCTTTATCTTCATAATAGGACTTTCTCCACTTTTTAAAACTGACGGTAATAGAGATTGACTCACATTGGACAAAAATACTCGTTCGTCGTTAATAGACCTCCATCTCTGTTGTCTCTTCTTATTATTTGGCTTATTAATTTGGCTAGTAGACTTGGATCTTTGAACAGATTTGCTAATATCTGACTCGGGTATTATAAAGTCATCGTCATTAAAATACTCATCTGTAACTTTCTCTTTCGATTTCCTGAAATCGTCAATAGAATTTATTAAAGATACTCTTCTATTTTCATTGGAGATATTATTTTCTGATGAAAAAGATTTTGATGGATATTGATCTTTTTTTATGTTCTCGTTAGATTCAATCTTTGATTCTTTTATGAAAGCAGGCATGCTCTGAGAATTTCTTACATTATATGGTGGATTAAAAGTCTTTGAGCTCATGTTTGATATTGATTTTGTATGGTTGAATCTTAATCTTTTAGGAGATTCTGATTTTGATGTTCCAAATAAGCTGAAGCTTCCCTTCCGGCTCTTTGTTACTTCTGAGCTGAATTCATCAACTTTGAATTGGCTTTTTAATGAATTTAAAACTGGACCATGTTCCATCCAATTCTCGTCGATATAGTTCGTATACTCCATGCTATTCCTCCCCTCCATACTCTTTATAAAGTCGGCATATATGTCTTTTCTCTCATCTTCTTCCATCGGTACACTATCAAAAGGAATTTTATGAACAGTTTCATCATTTACAAGAGTCTGGCCAGAGGCTTTTTTCACAACTTCAACTTGAAAGTTATTCTTATTACAATTATTTGTATTGTTCTCATCTTGTTCAATAACAGTAACATTTGGTGATGAACTAATCAGAGAATTTTCGAGGTCCATACTATAGTTCTTTTTTCTTAAATCCAAAAATTCTAAAGTTAAGAGACAATTCAGAATACCAGTTAAAAATATGTCTATTATGAATATAGGAGGGATAATTATATCCCAATGCTTGATCCTTTGTTGGTGAGGAAATTTCTTGTGAATTATCTCAATTAACAACAAAATTCCCGTTGTCAATTGGAAAATGGTAATACAATATCTCAATAAGATCTGAGGTAAATAGATTGTAATTTTGGCAGATCGAACAAATATCAGTAATGCAAAAAACAAGATTACTACGAAATCACTTACTATGAATGCGAGTAGTTCTGGGTTTGAATTATGCAAATAGATATACATGCTGGTAGCTGCCATTGACCCGCAACACAACATCACCAAAGTATCTACGATCCACATAAACACCTTCCTATCAATCATTTTGATCTATGTCACTATCAGAGGCAGTTTTTTTCAGACCTTCTTTTTCTCTATCTTATATTCTTTAGTGTTTCTCTTGATTTAAATCTGCAATATAGGAATCAACTAAATCAAATCAATTTAAAATATTTTAGCACTCAATAATCTTCTTCTTGAAATGGATATTGTGATTGTACAGAATGCTATTGGCACTAGGCTTTAAAATTCTTAGTATATGCTCTTTCAAATGCTGATCACCAAACTTTTAAAACTAAGTAAAACTAAGTAATTAAAGATAATGATGAAATATTAATTTCTAGCTATGCCTGTATATGATGATCTATAAGTCAACAAGGTGATGAACCACTATTTCATACTTGAAAGATAATACTAAACCAATAAAGCATAAACATTGTATGTTTATATATTTCCTAATTTGGATGAATTTTGCGATAATTGCAAAATCGAAGTGAGGAATCTCTATGACAATAAATAATAAAACTGCATCAGCTATTGAGATCATTCAATATCAGACGATATATTGGACTAGATTATTCAAGACTTTCTCAAATCTTTATGTATAACTTTCTATAATTTTAATATTATATGCAAAATTATTTCATTTTTTTAAATAATTCTCCAAAGATATAATTTTTATTTAAGTAATATTTTATTATAGTCAATTGAAACTTGGTAATGAAAGAAAAGCATGTTATACTATAAATTTTAAATAATTATCATTTATTTAAAGAAAAAGGTATACATTAATGAATAATAAAATAAAGTTCCATAGATAATTTAATTTAATCGATTGTAAAATAATAGTTAACAAAAAGAATTAGAATTTGAAGTCTCCAGAAATCCATCTGTTAACCATATCTAAAGCATTTTCTGGTTGATCGTATGGAACCATGTGACCTCCACCATATACTCTAAGGAAAGTAAAATGTTTATGGTTCTTAACTTCACCAGCTGGGGTTTTACCGACAGACCAAGTTTTTATTGGAGCTGCAGAAAACTCCTCAGAACCAGACCATGGAAGAACGTTAGTCCAAGCTTGATTTCCTAACCAATTACAAATAAAATCCTTGTCACCGGCATAAATCAAAACTGGAACATCCTTTTCTAATAATTCAGTAACAGCCTTAAAGTATGGCTTCATCCAGTCACCAGCTAATAAGAAGTTTCTGTTAATATCAAAGTTACATGATTCATAATGATCAACTTCAGCACCAATCTTGGCTTTAACTTCATCAATATTTAAGTATTGATCAATATATTCCAAATCCTTGTAGCATAAGTTGGAACCTTCACACATAGTACGGATATCATAAACATTTCTACCGGATCTTTGGTATGGTCCCATTTCAGCATTGTTACAGTAAATTGAAGCTGGTACACAGGACCAAACAGAACCAGAATTGTAACAACTCTCAATCAAAGACAAACATCTTGGAATTGCATTTTTCATACTTTCACACTCTTCTGGCTCTAACACAGATGGTTCTCCACCTTCACCACAGGCCATTGGTTCATAGTATTCGTATTGGGTCAAAGGATCAGTTAAACCATTACCAATTAAAACAGAGGTCAAATTAAAAGAGCGATCCTCATGACTTAAAATTTCACTAGCAAAAACTGGAATATAATGTCCCGCATAAGATTCACCAGCAATATGGAAAGGCTTATTGTTATATTCTGGGAATTGCTTAAAGAATAATTCTAAAAAGGCGTAAACGTCCTTTCCAGCAGCGATTGTATTAGAAACTGATTGTGAAGAATAAGAGAAACCAACGTTGACAGGTTGGTCCAAGTAAATAACAGAAGCATTACTGTTCCAAGAGTGAGGGTTGTAGATTGGCTTCAAGTTAGGTCCAATGGAAGAGGAACCTAATTCGAAAAATAAACCAGTTAAAGAAGAGCAACCTGGACCACCATTTAACCATAAAATGACTGGGTCATTCTTTGGGTCATTTCTTGATTCAAAGAACCAGTAGAAAAAATGTTTATCTTCATCTTCAACATCCAAGTAACCAGTGTATTGTTTGACAGTGTCAATACCTAAATCTCCTGGGGTGGATTTTACTCTCAACTTGTAATTTGGTAACTTCTGCTCAGTAACATGGAAGTCATACATGTCTTTAGCCTTTGGTGTTGCCTTCTTTGGCAAGGTCTTCAATTTCAAGTTGGTAATAGTTTCTGGGAATTCTTGTAACATGTCTTGCCACAAGAGCTTAGTCTTATCAGGAAGTCCCTCGAACGGCTGGTTTACAGCATTACCAATAACTTCAAAGATAGTATTTTTGCTAGCATCCCACTTCTCACCAAAAGCAACACCGGCATCTCTGAGTTCGCCAAACTTCATGTTAAAGCTTTGCTGGAGGCCCTCGAATGGGGATGGAACCCTTAATGCTTCACTTGCTCCAAGAGTGGCAGCAATTGAGACAATTGTGGTCAATGATAACGATAATCTCATCAAACTTAAACTAAAAGAGTGTTTCTATATTAAATATTTCAGAATACTATTGTAATACAGATATACTTAAGGGGCAGAAGGAAGAATATAGTATGTTTGCCGTTATCCATACCATATATAAACTAAATGATGATCCTGCACATATCCTATGACTAAAAGGGTTGCTGTTGCCTTTTTAGCCCGCGGCCAGCCATTAACGGTTGAAGAACCGACCAATGGGTATAGATAGCATCAGAAATAGTAAATGTGAATGTGATGGAGTTGTTATTGCAACCTTTCACCCAAAATAAACAAATTCTCCTTGCATCAGTTAATGGGTGGAACATTGGCAAGAATGATATTCGAGTGGGTGTATTGGGAAAGGGTGTCTCTGGATCCGTCGAAGCCCGCAAGACTAGGAAAGGTCAGATGTATGTGGTAAAAATATACCATTCACGGGAAGCTTACGAATCAAAAAAGGAATATAGAGAACGGGTTTTGTACGAATATGATATGTTGAGGCGTTTACAACACCCCAACATCATTCAGGTATATGGATACCGTATTAAAGATAGAGGGCTTCTGGTGGAGATTTTGTTAGAGATGGGGTCGATGTCGCTTGGTAAATTAATTCTGAAAGCAGGAGATAAAATAACTAGTACAGATATTCTATGCTTGTGGAAACAGGTATGTTTAGGTATTGGCTACATGCATAGCGTAAACATTTGCCACAGAGATATCAAACCGGAAAACTTAGTACTTGATTTAGAAACTGGCATAGTAAAAATCATTGATCTAGCTACTGCCAGTTATATACCGCCGGATGGACAGGTATGTGGGCTTGTAGGGTCTGAAGCTTATGCAGCTCCTGAAACATACAAGTATATTAAATATAGAGGAAAGGAAGCTGATATTTGGTCATTGGGGATTTTACTTAGTATGTTTTTGAACCGTAGATTACCGTGGAAGTACGCAAAGCCGGACGACAAGCAATTTTTATTGTATATGGAGACAGTCAGTTCAGACTCAGAGGAAGGAGTCAATAACCCCAGATATGGTTCAATTTTGTCTACGATAAGCAATGTAAAAGATAACATGGGATCAGAGTCAATTCTTAGTCTCATCTTTAGACTCCTTCAAGTTGACCCTGGAAATCGCCCCGGTATTGACGAATTTAACTCCAATAAATGGTACTCGGATATCGAAACCTACAAACCTACTACTCAGAGTCGCCATAAACTTATACTTCTAGAGAATAGGACTTGTTAAGGAAACCTAACTCTGCGACAGTGTGGACCAGCCTAAATCTCAGAGTCCAACAAGCAGGTCATCTCACCATCTTGGGAAAGGACATACGGTACCAAGCACGTGACAAGAGCCAAGATCGACCGGAATTGATATTCTTAAAATATTTTATGAAAAGTGTGTGTCATAACTGAGCGTATTTAAGTTCGGTACAAATCCTATTAATTATAAAGTTATAGTGATAGATAAAGATGTTCTCAGCATCGTTGCGTAGTGTAAGAAACCAATCTAGAAGAGTTCCTTCTGTTATAAGCAGAAATTATGCGTTGTCTGCCAATGCTTTAGCATTGATTTCCAAGTCAGTTAAAGAAGTTGACCCAGAGATGGCAGACATCTTACAACAAGAAAAGAACAGACAAAAGAACTCCATCACATTGATTCCCTCTGAAAACTTTACTTCCAAAGCTGTTATGGATTTATTAGGATCTGAAATGCAAAATAAGTACTCTGAAGGTTATCCTGGAGAAAGATACTATGGTGGTAACGAAATAATTGATAAGGCAGAATCTTTATGCCAAAAGAGAGCTTTACAAGCCTTTGATTTAGACCCAGCTCAATGGGGCGTCAATGTCCAACCATTGTCTGGTGCTCCAGCAAACCTTTATGCTTATTCTGCCATTTTAGAAGTTGGTGACAGAATCATGGGTTTGGATTTACCTCATGGTGGTCACTTATCCCACGGTTACCAAACTCCAACCACTAAGATCTCATATATCTCCAAATATTTCCAAACAATGCCATATAGATTGAACGAAGAAACTGGTTTAATTGATTATGACACTTTAGAAGCCAATGCTATCTTATTTAGACCAAAGGTTATTGTTGCTGGTGCCTCTGCTTACTCCAGAGTTATTGACTACAAGAGAATGAGACAAATTGCTGATAAGGTTGGTGCTTATTTGTTATCTGATATGGCTCACATTTCTGGTTTGGTTTCTGCTGGTGTTACTGACTCTCCATTCCCATACTCAGACATTGTTACTACCACTACCCACAAGTCCTTAAGAGGACCAAGAGGTGCTATGATCTTTTTCAGAAAGGGTATTAGAAAGGTAACCAAAAAGGGTAAGGAAATTCCTTATGACTTAGAAAGAAAGATCAACTTCTCTGTTTTCCCTGCCCACCAAGGTGGTCCACACAACCATACCATTTCTGCTTTAGCTGTTGCATTAAACCAAACAACTTACCCAGAATACAAGGAATACCAACAAAACGTTGTTTCCAACGCTAAGTCTTTTGCTGAACAATTACAAGCAAAGGGCTTTGACTTAGTTTCCGGTGGTACTGACACCCACTTAATCTTAGTTGACTTGAGATCTAAGAAAATCGATGGTGCTAGAGTTGAGGCTGTTTTAGAAAGAGTTAACATTGCTGCCAACAAGAACACTGTACCAGGTGATAAGTCCGCTTTATTCCCATCCGGTTTAAGAGTTGGTACTCCTGCCATGACCACTAGAGGTTTCGGTCCTGAAGAATTTTCCAAGGTTGCCGAGTACTTCCAAAAGGCCGTTGATATTTCCATTGCCTTAAAGGCACAAGAGCAAGGTACTGTTGCTAAGGAATTATTAGCTTCTTTCAAGAAATTAGCTGATGAAAGTGAAGATGTCAAGGCCTTATCTAAGGAAGTTTCTGATTGGGTGTCTACTTATCCTGTCCCAGGTGATTTGTAAATATATATATAGGAATATCATTTATATTATGTATTCATATACTATCCTAAGTTTAACACACTCAAAAATTTGAGTAGAATTTCGCATTTTTCACGAAATATGTAGTTGATTTCATAAATAAAACGGTTATTTGATAAGAACTCATACTTTCCATAGAGCTACTACCATGACGTTTAGCCAGTTTGATTTAGATTGTTCAAAACTAATCTCATGGTCTAAGAACGGTTTCATAGCATACTCTTTTCCATCAAAGAATTCTAAGGACAATCTACTTTTAACCTACTTGGAGAACGTAGATGGAGAAAGCTGGCAGTTAGCTAAGCCAATTAGTATTAATATAAAACTTGAAAATAATTTGCTACCTACATTATCATTACTTTCATGGAGTACGTTAAGTACAGACTTAGCGGTTGCAGATGTGTATGGAAATGTGTTCATACTACTAGCAGGTGTGGGAATATTAAAAAAAGACGATAATGAGAAGAAATTGAACAAGCTAGACAGTAATAGCCAATCTCCAAGTTATGAGTTGACATCGTATGATAACTTGGAGATGATATATCGAGATCTTGTCCACCCTGAGCCTGTCCAGGAACTTTCATCATCTGCAAAAATAGTGTCATTAAAATGGCTTAATATTGAAAAGATACAAATCATAAACAAGCCGGCTATTGCAACGATGCAAGAAAATGTACCGCTTTCATATTCTTATGGAATAAGTCAATATCTGCCTCGAGTGACAACTCATCCAATATTAACCAAACAAGCTTGTGTAGCAGTGAGGCAAAATGGTGAGCTCATGCTTTATTACCAAGGGGAACATAAAGTAGAATATTATAAATTATCAGCCAAATTATCAAATGAGCCTATATTTATAGAAAAAGCGCTGTTTGGATTTTATGATAAGAACACAATAATATTGACAGTGTACGAAGTAAACTCATCTAAAATTATAACTTTTAGCTGTGAGATTAATTGGGGGTTCTTGGAAGAATCAGCAAAGAAGCAAAAAAGTGATCCTCATTATCAGACACCTTTGGAGGCTAGAACTTCACCTAAGATAGTGACTAGAAAAATTCACGAAATGATGCCATTACCAACATATATCGACAATACAGATTATGATGAAGATTTCATGGATATTGATAATGAATCGAACAACCTTTCAAATTCTTATTTGGGTAGAGTATCCTCTATTGATGTCCTTTCAGCTTACTATGAAAAGGAGTCTAAATTGAATATTTTAGTAAGTTACGAGGTTGAGGATGAAAATAATGCTGTTTCTACCATTATCTATCGATATGAATTGAGTGATCACGCTACTATTGTTTCGGACGCATTTGATAATTTGGGATCAAGAAATGGGATAGCAAAGCTGCAAGAAAAAGGCGTTAAAGATCACACTTTAGATTTTCAAGATAAGATAGTAAGAAATGGTAGAGTCGTTTCAATAGAATGTTGCATTTCAGATTCTTTGATATTGATTACATATGACAATATGAAGGTAGACATTATTGAAAGGACTTCCATGAAGGTTGTAAATGATCCTGCAAAATTTAAAACAGATAATACGATTGACAATTTCTACGACGTTGGCTATGAGCTTCCTTCAGCACATTTACGTGGGCAATTTTTCTCTGCAATTTCGCCCAACTTGACTTCCGTAATTTATTGCGATCTTAGCAAGGAAGTTAAATCACTTACTTTTAAGTTGATCAAAAGATCTAAATCTCCAAAATTAGCACCCGATGATATTATAAAGTCTTCTGTTTTCTTGGCACATAGACATGCATATGCTTGCTATACCAACACTTGTACCGATGATCTCATGATATTGATCCAGCAAGAAGTGAAAAGTATACAAGAACATCCTCAAGTCATTGACAAATTAGTCAAGCTAATAATATGTGAATCGCACAAGGCAATTAATTTTCATTTAGATGATTTTGGAAAAGAATCAGTGGACAAGCTTTTGTCTAATCCTCCTTTACAAAAGTTATTATCTTTGCAACTTATATTAGGTGAATTTTTAGGAGAAAATAATACTATTAGTGACATATCCTGGATAATTCTAAATTTAAGAAGTACATCATTTGGTATTATGTTTCTGCTTTCAAGTATTTATAGGCAAATATCGAAGAAAAAACCAGCAAATGATACATTACAAGATTCAATAGCCAGGGGTGAGTGCATAATGTCATTGATTGGAAGTTTAAAATGGCTAATTGATTTAACTGTTTTGTTCAACCAAGAATTTTTGCAGTTATCACATAATAGGAAGAATGACTCTGATAGCACCTTGAGTTTGAAAAATTCTGTTGCCTTGCCAATACTATTAAGTAAAGTGCCACGTCTTTTCTTGATGTATGCTTTATCTTCTATTGGAAAGACACTTGAAGTGCTAAAGAAATTACACAAGGATTTAACAGATTCGAATAAATTAATGACACCTATGAAGGAAGCTCTCAATCGATATTTTACCATTTGTAATCAAATACCTTTAACCTTAAGCATATTTGAGAGTTTTCTCCGAGAAACAGATGAATTAATCACAAAAGAATTATATTCAAAGTTCAGCTCTAAAGAAAAGGGTTATTCTCTAAGATTAGAGCAAAAGTTAGTTTGTCAAGGTGAAGTTCCAGAAGAATTATCACCTCTTGTTAATAAAATAATTGAAAAATATGCTGCTTCGATTAGTAGGGATCTTAAGGTTTCAGATTTATATTTTTATGATGTGGATTGGATAGATGCTGGTGTTAATAGCTCACATAGATCCAAGAAGAACCTCAATTCTACTGTCATAAACAATTATCCTAACTTAAAAGATTTCACAATACCCCGGTTAAAAAATTCAGATGATACATTTGTGGATGCTCTAAGGAAGATCGTTATATCAACAAACGGAAAATTAACTACTAGAAATAAGTTTAGTAATGGTTTGCTTTCTATCAGGAAATGTACCCGTTGTAGGTCAATGTCTTTGTCCTCCGACCCTCTTGTTTTTGATTCTCCACATACTATTGGTTTATGGACAATGGTTTTCCAAAGAACTTGTGTCTGCGGTAGTGCCTGGGTTACATTATATCCATGAGACTACTAAATTCAATACAATGCGATATATTTTAAAATATTATACATAGTTTAATAAAATTTATGAAAGGAAGTCATCCAAGACATCAACTTGAGGTTCAATATTTCTAATTTTGCGGCCATATTTCATTTCTTGATAAGCTGTTTTCAATCCTTCCCTCCATACTGCCAAATAATCACTTTCATTGGCGATCAAATTCTCTAAAATTTGTAATTTCGTACTATATATTTCCCCATATATAGTATTCCTTGAATTATCTAGAAGATAATCTGAAATGACATTTGGTAGATTATTTACCAAAAATAGGGTTGAATATGACTTTTTTGTTAGCTGTAAAATTAGTAAATAGGCCATATCTATTGAAAGATTGGATATTATCGATCTGGTTAATTTTTGTTGTTCTGACAATAATAAAAGTATCTCATTAGACTGAACAATGTTTAGCAAAATGGAAAAATATTTCTGATTGGAAAAGGAAAGATATTGAAGGGTATCATAATATAGTTCTTTCAGGAAAATATCAGGATTAATATCAGATAATAACTTTCTGTCAGATTCTAAGCTGCTTGGGAACAAATTATAAGACTTGAGCAACACATGTCTGGAAATTATGACCTTGAAATAATCCCGAATATGGGTATTGTTCGCATAAGACATAGCGCTGAACAAGTCAACAATCTTGT
The DNA here is from genome assembly GCA_030462985.1 of Schwanniomyces sp. yHRVM31. Taxonomy (NCBI): domain Eukaryota; kingdom Fungi; phylum Ascomycota; class Pichiomycetes; order Serinales; family Debaryomycetaceae; genus Schwanniomyces; species Schwanniomyces sp. yHRVM31. Next base: position 20,327 of record JAKVQU010000127.1, read on the forward strand.
TGCTGTACAACATTTGTATTAATTCATTATTCTCTCTCATGTTGAATATAGATGCCACATCACTTATTACACCTTTGATGTTATTAAAAACTTGTTCCTCTAAACCACTGCTATCTATCTTTACCACAAGCTTTTCGTAGAAAGTAATAATTGATGCCACCAAAAAAGCATCATCTTCGTTCAAAAATTCATCTTTAGAAAAAACATATAACTCTACAGGCAAATCTTCAGTAATGGAAGGCTGGGAAATATACCATAAGAGTCCTGTAGCTAGATCTAAAAGCCTCACGACAAGAATGGAGTCACTACTATTTCTCGCCGCCAAGTAAATCTGCTTACACTCATCATGTAACAACACTCTGGTTACAATAGGATCCATTCTATCAATATATCCATTTAAGATGTGTTCAATTTCATTAATTTCTGGAATAGATAATTTCACATTTAAAAGTAGTTTAGATACTAATTTCACTAATATTCCAGTTTCTTCTAGATAATTGGTCAAGATCAATGAATCGACATTAAGACGGAATATTTTTAGCACTAGTTGAACAACCTCCGGGAGAGGTGATTCTAAAGCATCTTCTATGAACTTACTCGAATATATATTGAGAACTTCACTAAATGTAAGAAGCGATAATATAGACTCCAACAATTTAATAATAGCTTTCTGAGGATCTATTGTGAGATACTTCTCATCATAGAGCAATTGATTTATTATTGGAACAAATCTGTTAAAAAATTCATTATGTTGTAAGGGAACATTATCGCCATCAGATGGAGATAACATTACACTATCAATATCAGAGCTAGGGCTTCTTCCTTCATTTTTCCTTGCTGTATCAGGCCCTTTTTTATGATTCTCTTCCAACATCAAATGTTCCTCGCAAGATTGTAATCCATTCGTTTTTCTATTGGTATAATTATAAGGGAACCTTATATTTGGGTCTTCATCATTTTGACTTAAAATATTATCTTTGTATAATGTTCTAGCATAAATTTTCACTAAACTAACATCGAGAGGGATCTTATTTTCAAGACATGCCTCTAAGTGCGTTAGGACATTTTCGCTGGATTGATCCAACACCATCTCTTAATAATACTACTAATCTTAAATACTCTGATCTAAAAGTGATCTTAAACTCAAGATGCAGGGCATCACTAAAGTGCAGGGTATTTAGCCTAATTGCACTACCGATAACTGATAGACGAATTTAGGCGATCTTCACCAAAAGGGTGCTCCCTCGCGTATAGCCAAAAATTTAGACGAGTGTATAATAAAAATAACAAAGAAATATATTATTTATTTTGGTTTATTAGTTGTTTAAGTGCTCTTGCAAGTATCGATTGGTTGTAGAAACGTGATATTACGTAAAGCAAGGGTAAGAAGATCGTAATGGTGGTTCAGGTTGTGACTGAAATGGTACATTCTGACGAGGTTTTTAATGAAAAAACATTTCCTGATGAAGACAAACTAGAAAAGATAGAAAATAAGGAACTCACTGCACCAAGTACTCCACAAACACAATTTTCTGGAAATGTTGAAGAGGATAGACTGGAAGAGTCTCCTGGTGAACTTGAGAACAAAGATACAACAGAAATGCTCAACACGAAACAGGCTACTGAGGATTTGAAAAGCTCTCACTCCTCTATTGGAGATATAGCGATGTCTTTATTTAAGGAAGAATTTATATTGATTCAACCAGAAGAGTATACTCAGTACTTAGCTTCTACTGATGAAGAAAATTCCAAGGTAAGATCTAGATATATGGACTTGTTTAAATGGGAGCCAAATGTTTTGAAGTCTACAAGAATACTTTGCTCAAAATTATACTTGAAAGGTGAATCGCAAGAAATTGATAGGATTTTAACTGCATTTACAAAGTCTTATTTGAAACAACATTCATCAAATGTATTTTGCACCAGAGATTTTGAAAAAATATACATTGTCATATATAGTTTAATTTTGTTGAATACTGCGTTGCATAATTCTGAAGTAGATACGAGGTCAAAAATTTCCCAGTCAGAATACGTTAGAAATACGTTTTCTACGTTTGTGTGCCAAAGTTCAAGAACTCTGAAAGCATTAAGCATTAGACAAAGAATTCTAATTGAGAGAGAATTGAGCAAATACTATGAAGATTTAGCTCGTGAAGAATTACACTTAAAACAAATTGACACTAATACTAGTACAAAAAAACAGAACAAGTATTCTTACGACACTGCTGAATCATCGCCATCTAAAAATGCGTTCTTGGAAGAATCAGAACCAATATCGCGTCAATTATCAGGGTCGTCTATTTGGTCTACAACCTCAAACCGTAAATCATCTATGGCAGTAAATCGTTCCTCAACAAATGCTACCAAAAATTATGAGAGTAAACCTCAGAGTCCCCGTGGGTTTACCAGAGCTTTACTAACTGAACAGAACCAAAAATTCCAACGTTCTCCAATCAAAAGCCATGCCTTCTTACATAGTAGTATGAATAGGAGATCGTCAAGGGCATCAATAATTTCCAAAGAGTCAGTATTTTCCTCTCTTGGGGACGATCTGTCAATCTTATCATTTGAAGACGACTCTAACTCTAATTCAGTTGGAAATGATTTTAATAGATTTCAGAATTTAGAAGATTTTAAAGTTGACGATTATCAGGATTCATACGACCTAACATTGGAGTTAGCAGGATCGCCTTATTTGAAAGAAGGGTTATTGAAGGTTAAAATTTTACATAATGACGATTCAGATAATATGTCTGTGGAATCTACTACTTCATCATCTTCATCCTTTGTTTCTGTGAGTACTTCAAAAAGCACGACTAACAAATTTTTTTCATTGTTTAGATCAACTAACAGCCTGCTGCATACAATTAGAAATGCCAACAAAAGTCCATTTTTAACAAACAGATTTACTGATAATTTCGTAGTTGTATCAAAAGGTGAGTTATCACTCTATTCATTTGATCCTAAATTGATCAAGAAGGAGCAGGAAAGGAAAAAGAAGCTTTATGGAAAATCCTTTGATTTGAATGAAGAAGACCCAGATAATCTTGGTGATGGTAACTGGCTAAAAAATGCTGTTAACGTGGGAAATTATAATCTTTGTTCTACCTTTGCTCAATTAGAGAGACATAATGGTCATGTTAGTAGACAACCTTATATATGGTCTTTGAAATTTTCAAAGGTGTCAAGAAAGGAGCCTATGAAAATTATGTTTGAAGCAGGAACTAAAGAAATTGCCCTAGAGTTCATAAATACATGTAACTTTTGGGCATCTAAGATAACAGCCATACCGACTTCCGAAGAAATTGTTTCTTCTATTGATTATGGTTGGAATGATTTGGATGGATTGATCAAGAAGAAGGATCAATTGAAAAAATTGAAAAACATTCAAAAGTGGGAGCCTTTACCAAAAGGGATCTATTTTAGTGCATATATTGTTAACGAAGAAAGAGGTGACGGGTATCATGAAGGTATGATGAAGCAATTTATCAAAACGTTGAAGTATTATAAACATTTAAAAAGCTCATTTAATGAATTCACAATCATGAGAAAAAGATTTATATCTACCTTTTCTTTAAACAGCTCCAGCAACTGCACCAAGATATTGGCTAACTATGATAGCAAATTAGCTGGTTATAAAGAGGAATTGGCTAAGTATAAGGATTACTTAATCATATTAGCTTATGGATTACAACTAAGATTCGATTTGCAGACGAAGGAAAAGGAAACAAATGAAGATATTGATGACGAAGATGTCGATGAAGAAGATGAGCTTACAAAGCGGGTTAAGTACGAAATTGTGAAGTTACTTGCCGATATCAAAAATATGAATAACGTTATTCCTAATTTCTATTCACATGAAGATGTAACTAAAGATTCCGATCAAAGTGAACATGAAGGTGCATTCCCCCTCGTGAAATCTCCGAAGACATTTACCTTATCGAATTTAAAGGACAAAGAAGCACCTGTGCAGCAAATATTTCATGAGCAAGTAGCTGTTGTAGAAATGGTTCAAAGCTACAGCACTAATACAATTAAAGAAGAAGACGAACCTGAGGAAGAAGAACCAGAAGAAGAAGTGAAATTAAAGACTTAATTTAAACCTAATTATTAATTATAATCAACTTTGTATACTATATAGCAAGCTTTATAGCTTTAACCATTCTTCCTTTCCATGAAGAATTAGCAAATTGTTTTAATGATGTAATTCTATATTTCTGAGATTTTATATTGGTGTAATTACACGACTGAGCGCCACCAAGTTTAATCGAGGGCAAAAAAGGTGTACGATATGCATGTTATAAGGCTAATTAGATATTAGACAATCTTGTTTCAATTATAAAATAGACTATTGAATTCTTAATAATTAAGTTAGATTATATAAGGCTAATTCGTGGAAAAAATATTCAAAAAGAATTTCATTACTTTTAATTTTGTTAGAGATAATATCATTTAATTACTATACAGCCTTAGATAAATACAACAATGTCTGATCCAAGTTCTATTAACGGTAAGTGATGTGCTGATTATAAGCAATTGATTCTGGAATGGTATACTAACATTAAACGTAGGTGGTTCTGCTGTTGCCATGGTGGGTAAAGAGTGTGTAGCCGTTGCCTGTGATTTACGTTTGGGTAACCAATCATTAGGTTTATCTAATAACTTTGAGAAGCTCTTTCAATTTGGTGACAAATTGTTTTTGGGATTAACTGGGTTAGGATCTGATGTTATTACATTATCAGAAACATTCAAGTTTAAGACCAAATTATATGAATTGAGAGAAGAAAGACAAATAGAACCAAAGACATTTGCAAACTTAGTGAGTTCTACATTATATGAAAAGAGATTTGGACCATATTTCGTTGGACCTATAGTTGCTGGTTTAGAGTCCAAAACTAATAAGCCTTTTATTTGTGGATTTGATTTAATTGGATGTATCGATTTTGCCAAAGATTTCATAGTCAGTGGTACGGCCAACGATCAATTATATGGTATGTGTGAGTCTTTGTATGAACCAGACTTAGAACCTGAAGATTTATTTGAAACCATCAGTCAAGCTTTGTTGAACGCTGTTGATAGAGATGCGTTGTCTGGTTGGGGTTCCGTTGTCTACATCATTACAAAAGATAAAGTTATTAGAAGAGTATTGAGAACTCGTCAAGATTAGTATACATTTTACATAGCATTCATATATTACAAAATATTAACTTTTTGACTCGAACTGACTAATCTTATGATTAATTTATTTACATATTTATTTGAGATCTCTACTACAAAATAGAAGATCATACTTTCTAGTTAAAGAAAGGAGTATAGGTATTGGAGAAATGAGCTATTTATCTCCATTAAGTCTCTTTTCAACTTCCTTTTCGATGACCTTCTTCAAATAACCATTTTTACCATATAATTCCTCTTCCCTTTCCTTTCTCTTCTTCTCAAGGTTCCTCTGTCTCTCTCTTGATATCCTTATCCTTTCATTTGCATCATTAACTCTAGTATAATGAAGGCACTTTGATAATTCATCTTTTTCAAAATTACACATTCCTAATGCCTTTTTTAAAAACTCTTGTCTATGACACTCTTCTAAGGCATCCATAAGATTTTCACAAGGATCAAATCTATTCCTGTCTAATTGTGGGTGCATTGCTTTGATTTTCGTAGTTAAGAACAAAAGGTTGATGATTTTTTACTGATAAAAAAAATTGGTGCGCTAGAACATCCAATTCTATTTATATTATGGCTATTATTAAAATCTAGTCTAATCAATTAGCGTATATATTTATAATGCCACCAAAAGCTAACCAAGATGCAGACGACGTTTTAAATTTCATTAATTCATTACCAGATTCTAAAAGTGGAACTCCCAGGCCTAAGGTTGATGGAAAGGGAGAAGATAACAGCGAAGACTTTTTAGAATTCCTTGATGAACTAGCTAACCATGAACAAAGCAAGGGAACTACTAATGCATCAACAGCAAAGTTTGAACCAAAGAAAAAACAAGATGCAAAAACTGATAAAGTGGAGGAAAAAGATAAAGAAAAGGAGAACAAACCAGAGATAGAAAATAATGCTACTTCTAAAGACGATGAAAATGAAGAGAAAGAAACACCCAATGATTCTACAGAAATTGTCGAGAATGCTAGTGATGAATTAGAAATTGACCCAATTGGATCCATAACCAATTGGTGGAGCAATGAAGGCTCTAGTAAGGTATCTTCGTTATGGGGATCTTTAACTAGTAACGCCCAACAATTAAGTGAACAAACATACCAGATTGCTTCAACTACAACCAATCAGCTTAATCAGCAACGACAAAAGTTCTTAACTGAAGAGTCATTGAATAATGACCAGATAGTAGGAATAACAAATAAGTTGAATTCTGTGTTTTCTAACATTTCCCAACAACTTAAAGATGGTTTAATTAGCAAAGATGACGAGTTATTAAATATATTGCTAATTTACGACCTATATAATGTGAATTACTTAGATAAACTGTGCCTCACACAATTCAATTATGCTATGGGTCAAGTAGAAGGAGGTATTAAAGTTTCGGTTAATAATTTTAATCATAAAGACAATACAACAGATCTGAAAACAAATTTGAATATGTTTAATGGTAAAATTATTGACGGGGAAAAGTTGTGCTTTGCAAACCTAGAGTCGGCTATTAAGGATTATCAAAGGGCCACTAATGAAGTAGAAGAGTCAGAGAAAAGTGAACAACTATCACAAGCTGATAAAGATGTTAATAGCATTAGCAAATCTAACATCTTTATTTCCATTCAACCTATTACTACTAAAGTCTTAACCGATGAAGACGACGTTAAGGAAGCCGATGGGCCTATAGTCATCGAAGCTAGTAATCCTGATTCTTTCTTCTTTACTCTCATTTTGAAAGATATAACAAATAACATAACTATCTCAACAAGGAGCCAACCATTCCCATACAAGTGGTCTAAATGGTTGAATGGTGACTTCGATGAATTTAATGAGTTTGAAGAGATTGATCCATCTGAATGGGTTAATGAATGGATCAAAGAAGGTATAATTTTGAGTTTCGGAGTACTTGCCCAACAATATGTTATTAAAAGAATGGGTTTCTAAATTCATATTAAGGTATATTAGTTTATATATTTATCCTATGGAAAATCAATATCTATTTCTCAAATTTATTATTACTATGACGATGTAATTCAACCTTATTGAAATTATTACTCTATTAATCATCGTCTTCGACTCAAATAAAAGAAAATATTAATATAAATCAGCAAATTCTGCTATATGTGGATGAACAACTTCATTAATGTCGGTAGATCTTTTTTTTTGTGGTCTTGCATTAATATTACTAGCATTTTGCTTTCCACAACTCAAATAATTTGACATTATTCTATCAAAGCTCTTGTCATCATTAGCAATCAAATTATTCTTGAAATCTATAATCAATGGTTCTGTGGCTACTGTGGTTAGTTTTTCAAAACATTCTATACCAAGTGGTTCAAAACTATATGACTTGTTTAACTTCAAATGTTTCTCAAGAATGGCCTTGTTATCTGGGTGCATGTCAATACAATTCTCCATTATGAACATATAGTCTCCATAAGAGAGAGGCTTATTGATATTAACATCAACAATAAATTTGTTGTTGAAGGATTTGTTTGGCTTCAACCAATTGCCACTTTGGAATACATCCAGAAACTTTTCTAAAGTGCAAGGCATATTTCCATAGCTTGTTAACTTGTTCAACAAGTTGACAGATACCGCTGAGCTTGAATGGTGGTAAATTTTAATACTTGATGGGTTAACCATCTTTACCAGGTTTATGTTGCGGAAAAATGACTTCAACATTATATTCTTTGATTTATTAAATGAAGTAGGTAAACTTTCCAGAAGATACCAAATTACTGATATTCAATTATTAATATCAGCGATAAACGTGTATATTATGCCACTAATTAAATTAACGATCTTATTAACTTAGTATTAGATAAAGTTTCTTTATTAACAACAGAGACTTTTCACTAATATAAATAGCTTGAGTTGAATCAAATAAAATCTTTTAGACTGATAGCAAATTTAAAAATCTAAAACAAGGCGCTTGATAACAATTTTTATATAAGCTCAGGAGAGAGGGGAATTAATTTCGCAACTTGTTTGTGCACTAGTTGGAGGAAATTAATCCGCGATTTCTCCGCTACCCAAAGTGGCGGTGGCAGAACATGAGGAGAAGTTGGGTTGAGAATATAGAGGAGTTTAGAAAGAAGGTAAGAGAACTCAATAGAAAATGATGAATTAAGAAATAAACACCAGAGCTAAGGTATAAAACATCACAATTATCACAGATATTGGGTGTTGAAATTGTTACAGGGAGTTATATTTGCTATCTAAATTTGTGACATTTTACATATTCGATTGCATTTCGATAGTGAATCTTGACGGCAATTTCGGTAGATTTGGTGGTTGGTTTAATTTTAGATGAGTCCAGACAAGATGTTGGGAGCATCGCGCACCTCGCTTCTAGAGAACATTTTTTGTATGGTGAGTAATCTTAACGGGCGGCCCATCTAGGGTTGAGCCACAAAAATAATGTTGGATAGGGGATGTAAATCAAAAATAACTCAAATTGGGAATGATAAAATAGGGGAGAGCAAGACAGTAGATAATGGAGCTTTCTGCAATTGTTATGATTTGTCTATTATAACAATTCTTAGTTGTGTTTGTTTTGTTGTTTCATTTTGTTTTTGAGAAAAGGGGAATATAGAGGAGATAAGAGAGGGGTTTTTTGCGAAAAAATTTGCAGTCCTTCGCAAAAAAATTCAACGCCTCAATTACCATCAGCAAGAATCAATTAAAGTTAATATTGCTCGATCACATCAATATAGATAACTTTATTTAGGTTAGCAAGGATAAATAAACTATAGAATGATGTATCAGCAACTTGACTTTAATTGGGCCATTCTATTATTAGTTTCAGCAGTAATCTCCTCATTTAAACGAATAAACGAGTGCGAATAAATGAGAAAACTTTGGAGATAACGTAGTATTTCCAAAACATTGAGACAGCGAAGCACGTAACAAAGATAGAGATAGCTTTGTGTTCATAGAACAAATTGAGAATAAAAAACGTTCTAAATTAGGAAAAGCGTGCATTGTTTAAAGCCGTACTAAGTTACATTAATTTTGACTATATGAGGGATAGGGATAAAATGTACATATATGGTAGTCAAGTTCTGGAGTATTCGATAGTTTTTTAGTGTATGATATGCTAGATATGATACATAGTAACTATCGTTTCACTTTTTCAATGTTAATAATTGACAGCGCGGCTTGTTGGGTACAGCGGGGTTTTTACTCCAATTCCTTAGAGAATTTACAGCCCATATTTACCTATTTTGTAGATATCCTTTATCAGATTTTCATGTAAGAAAATAGTTATTTCCCCTTTAGTATTGCTCTATATGGCCACGATAATTGCTGTTTCGATGAAGATTACATGATTTTGGGATTAGTTCTAGAATCCTATTAGAATTTACTGTTTTAGTCACATGATAAGATTAAATGTATTTAAATTTTGTGATAAGAATTAACCAAAATAAAGTGCTTTTCTTATGTGTAACACCCTATATGGATCTTCTTACCATATTATGTAGAATAAAATTAAAAATTAAGCTAAATTTAATGAGAGTAAGATCACGCAAAATTTTAGTTAACTGTAAGAGTTCTACTCTTTATAGACGTGTTACTTATATTATAATTAATATTTAATTATATATAATGTCTGATCCCCATTCATATCAAGTTGGTCTCCTAGATATGAATACTTAAATACTATTCCAAATAGCAATACTCCTCATAGCAATCTTCCATAATGTTCCATAATGCCTCAATGTCATTCATATTCATTCATCGTATATTCATTCTTATTATTCATAACTTTATCTCTCATTGGGCATCTTAATCACATATCATATCACATTCTATGTCATGTGCTTAATACAATCTTGATCTCTAACATTAATGTTAGGATATCATCCTAATAACTTATTCACGTGTCCTAGATCACACACTATATATTCGCATATGTTGCAAATCCTTACTTATTTATAAAAGAATTAAGTTTTACCTTGATATCATATATTTACATATCAATATAACATTGTTTTCTATATAATAACGTCTCCATGAGTTCATCAATTTAGGTATTATAGTCTATCCTAGTTATAAAGTCTATAAGTTTCCTAACAATTAACGATAGAGATCAAGATTGTATTAAGCACATGACATAGAATGTGATATGATATGTGATTAAGATCCCCAATGAGAGATAAAGTTATGAATAATAAGAATGAATATACGATGAATGAATATGAATGACA